>JAQGBY010003811.1:0-18157 GCA_034698785.1 Mycogona germanica | reverse complement strand
AACATCAAAATTTTTAAATCATCAAATGATTACTTACTACTGCAGGGCGAACATATTTGTGGAGTAGGAACGGCGCATACAGATGACGGAAGATTCGATACAGAACGCCTTCACTGTGCTGGTACTGATTCTTTTTGCCACACTGGACGCAACACAAAATGTCCATTCGATTCTCCTGGGGGAAAAAACCAATAAAATAAATAAAAAATACTTTCACAATAAAAGGATTGCTAAACGAGAGCCTCTTAGCATCTGTCAAAAAGAAATTATCAATTTGGTAAAATTGTTTTTCGTATGAGGATCAGAGTCCAGCTAGAGCGGCCATATAAAATCTTACAAATATCTTGAAATATATAGCGCGCAAATTTAACAAAATTTACTTGCCTCCTGCCTCATGATATCCAAAGACAGAAGACCGACGAAACAGGTCACTTGCAAACAGAAGTCGATGAGCAGAGCCATTCCAGCGTAGAGGGCGAATGTTTTTACAGCTGGCATGCTCGACAAGGCACCTAATTCGAAAAGAGGAAGAAAATTAAGACACAAACGAAAACCTTTTGGAAAAGTTTAGGATGGAACAGCGTTTGGCCCAAACGTTCAGGTGTCAGTGTCTTTAATTTGCTGATCAGACCGACTCACCCAGGAAAAAACAGAAAGACTCAGATATACTGGACAGCAACATGCTGGGCGCCACTTCACCGACCACTCGTCCAATATGCTTCTCCCGCGACTCGCCAGGAAGCCGAGCAGTTCGCTGGTAAATAATTGGTATAATTTCAAAAAAATATTTTTATTTAAAACGCTTCTTATTACAAACTGGTTATAAAAGACAGAGTTATAAAAACAATAAATTATGGTTTGAGACGTAACCAAAATAGAACAATTGAAATAAAAAAATTAATAAGAATATTTACCTGATATGTCTGCACCATAATGAAGATGTTGTCGACTCCGACCGCCAGTACCAAAAATGGAATGACCTCGATGATAATCAGGGTTGCCGGCTCACCACAGTAGCCGAAAAAGCCAATGGACGATGCCACGGAGATCAACACGATCACCACCCCGCTGAGACCTAGGGTCACTTTGGAGTCAATCTGCCAACAATTTAAAAAAAAACGAATGAAGTATGTACCATGGAACTGTTCGAAATAACATGTCACGAATATTTAGACATTTATAAGGAAACAATTACAAAGAAAACTAAAATTGTTTTAATTAACAAAATATCTTCCCATCACTGAACTAGTAAATTTGAAGCAAAATGTAGCAGGCACACTGTTGCAGGCACCTTCAGTGTGCCTGCTACATTTTGCTTCAATGGGGGTTCAACTTTTTGCTTCAACTGGGTCCCAAGACAAAATATGCTAATGGCGACACCTGGTAAAATGCTAAGCACAAATACTTACGAAAAGTCGGCTGCAGGTGTTAGCTTGTCCAAGGGCAATGGCGATGTAGACGAACATAATGATATAGCTAATTGCAATGGTGAGAATGTCCGATTCGCTCTCGCGGGCAAGTTCATCTTCAATTGAACGCTTTATTGAAAAAGAACACGAAATTAGTAGATGGTCCTTCAACAAAATATCTGTACCTTGGGTGTAAAGCTAATCGAACTGATAAAAAACAAAAATCAAATAAACTAAAAATGATTAATTAATATCTACTCACACTTCCTTCAAACATGCACACAATAACAAAAACCCAACATAATATACAAAGTTTGTCACTAACCTCAGATGAGTAGGCAATTTTAAAATGTGTTGGCTTGTAGCCTTCTACTAAGTCCAAGAACCTGCAAAGGCAACAGAAACATGTATGAACAATTTAAAAAAAATTAAAACTTGCTCCGAAAACACCAAAAACAGTGCAAAGATCCAATAGCACTCCAGACGTCATAAAAATGCGTTGCAAAGCAGAAATAAATTAAACACAAACTCTCGATAAAATGAAATTTACAATGATTAACAAAAACAAAAAACAATGACACTCGTACGTATAACATATGAAACGCTGAAACATCATTTACCCTTTCTCCCAGGTCAAGGCCAGGTCGGTGTACGTCTTGTTGTTGAAGTTGTTGACGACAAAAGTGACGACCAGAGCCGTGGAAGTCTTATAATCGTCGCCAGAAAATCCGCCGAGGGCTACATAGGGAAACACGGGTCCGCCGAAAGTACCCATGCACTGATGCGTATCGCTGGTGCCAGGGAACACGAAAAGGGACGCCGTCGGATTGCTGAAGTTCAGAAACGGAACACACGTCAGTTAAAAATATTCAAAGTGACTGCACTTCCTGTGAATTGCTCGGAACACATGACGCAAAATTAGATTTGGGGCGAGGGACAACTTACTTGAAGCAGACGCCCAAAATATCTAAATAGTTGTACGTTTTATTGATGTAATTGCCACTGCCTTGACGACTGTAGTTAAGGTTGGCGAAGCTGTTTTGAAAGTAGTTGGGCACGCTCTGTACGGTGCAGTTCATGTTGTCCGGCGAGAGGGGCGTAAAGCAGATGTCGTTCAGGGTGACGTATTGGCCGTGTTTCTCGTCGTACATCTTGATCGACATGATCTCCAATTGCAATTTCATTACCTATGGCATGGCGTAAATCACAAATGATGAATTCAACATGCGTCTGTGTTATTCCACAAATGACGAAACCCACTAGCCAGTTTAATTTCCAATCCATTTTATTGAATCTGGTCCGAAATGGTAAAAAAATAAAATAAAGACACCTACAAGAAAACAAGACCATTCCAGTAAAGTCCCAACACATGTATGTGGCAAATGAAATTAAGAATATGAGGTCTACACTTTCATTCCCAACCGACAAAAAACTCAACTGACGCAGAAAAATTAATACTACTTGCCTCTTGCAAAAGTTCGAAATTGAGCGCGGTTCCGTATCCATCGGCAGGGGCCTCAATATCGGAATTGGGTATAATGATCAGCTGCTCTGTTCGGTAGAATGGCCTGGAACAACAACGCATTAAGATTAGGGCTGAATTGGTGACATTTAATTTCTGTAAGATTCCGAAAATATTTGAAGGTTTCTTTTCTCAACCCCATATGCCTGTCAGCACAATAATAGTTTATTACTTGCTCTGTAATTCTCAAATTACAGTAAACGTTCACATCCACACGAGTCTACGATGGAAATAACTTATACAACTTTTAAGGATTTTATTTCAATTTGGAATTTTTCATTTAAGCGCGCATAATCGCATTATTTATTCCTTCTTATGCACCTTCTAAGAAACTGTAGCATATAAAATGTCAACTGGTCTGCACAAGCAGCTTAAAAGAGTGGCACTTTTATTTTGTATTAATATAAAGAAAAGATTACGATTTAAGTTTTAAAAATATATTAAAATTAGAGTCCTTTAAGCATGACGGTATGCTGGAATTCAGTACTTACACAAAATGAGCGTTGAAGTAGTCCATCTCCTGGCGGGCGCGGCTGGTGGGCGCCGACCACAAGTCGATGGGGTTCGTGACGACCACGAAAAACATGACGCCGCAGGTGAGCGCCGCGCTCACCGCGAGACCGCACAACAGCACCAGGAAGGGATGGGAGGCGCAGAATGTGCCCCACGACACGAAGAAGTTGCGCACAGACCGGTCCACGTAGTCGCCCATACCGCACGACAGACAAGAATCCAATGTGGAATCATCTGTTGTTAACATTCACGTAGGAGAGAAAATTTAGTCAGCGTAGCTCAATAAACGAAAAATAAACATTACATGTGTGATCCAGGAAAACGCTGGTTCGAATGAAAACGAGCTATCCTATCGGCACACATTCTTCTTATTAAATTACTTTACAATATTATCGAACGGAGGGCGTAACTCCACATATAATAAATAATTAATATTTATTAGGGCATTTGTTTTTATAAATTTAGTTTAGATAAGATCAGCAAAACAACCAATCACGGCAAGGTGTGCGTCATCAATAATTTTAAATAGCAAATATATAAATTTGAATGTTTTTAAATATTTGATGTCACGTGGAAGGCCATCTCAAGAGTTAATGCCGAAGGGAACTTCAGCGACTTAATAAATCAGTAGTAGTATGAACTTTTTTGAAAGGTGCCGATGCAGCTAATATATTTAGAGTCCTGTTCGTTTTTATTCAGCGTTATCCTGGATACTATTTCAATAATTCAATTAGCAAAACCTCTATTAAAAGCAGTGGCGGTGCAACTCAAATGAGGCCGCGGAAACCAGTGTCAGAATTTCAACTCGGAGTGCTAAATCTCGTTGGTTTTACAAAACTTTCATCCGTGCTTATGGATATTTCAAATGTGCCAGCCTCACATAACTTTGCACCCCGTAAACTCCTGGTGAAACTAGCCCCCGCCATGACACTGATGTTGAGGAACGAATTTCCCGTTTAACTTAGGTTAACAATTCTCTCAGATTTTCAAAATCATTAGATGCTTTGACTGGCATGACACCGACTAATACAATATAATAGCGGGTTGTACCCCGAACAGCGCCAGACGAAAAAATACAGGGTTGTCCCGGGCACAACCCACTATTTATTATATTATATATATTCAAGACGATCCTTCATTGGATGTCAAACGTTTACCGCTAATGCAGTTGTCGGGGAAGTATTCATTATATATATCTGTTTTCTGTACATGACTTAACGATTTTGATTAAAGCTGGATAATTATCAAAAAGTTAATTTTGTTTTTAATCATTGTATTTTTATTCAGAGTGACTGTAAAAATTATCAATAGGGACGATATCCTGATGGATTAAAAATTCATAGATTTAAAATTAACATTTTATAAAGGTGTTAGCGCAAAAACTAGAACTACGTTGAGCTACACAGTTACAAAAAATAAAGTTAAGACTACGGTTTACTTCGCCGTAGCCAGAGAGAAAGGATAAGGCCAATTATTAGACCAGATGGAATACTGGTGCTATATGCTACTTGCTGGATGGAGAGCAAATGGGATCCAAATAGTGCAATGCAGGTGAGAATAGAGCGCGACCAAAGGGAATATACCTCCAGAAAGGCAATTCATAAGCTTCTGTAAAACATAAACGCTGAACTGCCATCCCACCACATGCCCCATACCAATCTTAAGCGAATACGGCAAGAACCCAACGATGATTCAGTGCCAGCGAGGAGACCTTCAGAAAACTTTCGAACGACTCAAAACAATACAGCCTGACAAGTTATGATAAAAATTCGAGCAAATAATAGCCACAAAAATATGCTGCTGCGAAAAATAAATAAAAAATGGCAAAAATAAATAAAAATAAAAAACGGACAAAAAAGGGAGAGTAGAGTGAAGTATCTACTACTATAAACAATCAAGTCAAAACACGATGTGCATGAGTTGTTATGTCGTGTATAACTGTACAAAAAGTGTGCATTATTTCACTGTAGGTTCTAAAAAAATAAGCATTTAATTTTGCTAACAACAATTATCATCTTCGGAAATCAGTTGAGAAATAAATGTATATATATGTTGGAAGGAAGTTTACGGCATTAGATTGAATGTATCGATAGTTGTGTGTAATAAACTGGAAGATTTAGGAAAAGGACAAAACAGAAGAAAATTGACAATAAATTTGAACAAGGACAAAAGTAACTAATCAAACGTAAAACATAGAGTGGGGAGCAAAAGAAGAAAATAAAAGGCGAAACTAAGTCTCACGGTCGGTGACATCTTTTCGGCATGCCACTTGCACTTACTGGAAGGAGAGATCGCATCGTAATGTTAGGAGACAAGCAACCAAAGTGCATGCAAAAATAAGGCCACAAATATTAGGAAACAGCATGCCTGACATTCTGAAACCATAAAAAAGCAGAAGCGTTAGGCGAGCGGCTCCAACCCGTAACAAAGCCATGCGAGTGCGAAAAATCGTCGAGTTTATTTCCGTAGCGCTCATTGAGGAACACCACAAATGGTTGGGTCGATCGAACTCCATTAAATAACTACATCAATAACAAATGTAAGTCAAAATCGGCTAAAGATTTGACAGTTCTACTTTAGGAATGTAAGAGCTAATAAAGCAAGGAGGTAGGGGTTGAGGTATTGAAATTAGATTTCCTATAAACTACATATCTTCGCCCTGCGTACGGCTTCAATGAATTTTTTAAACACTCATTCCGTAGTAAGCAATTAAATGTCACCAGTGTAAATTTGGAAAATTAGTGTATCTTCCTTTCCAATCGTGAAAATTAACAGCAAAACAGCTAATCTAAACTAATCAACTAAAATCATTCATGCCAGAAATTGCATCGTCATATACCGATATAAGCGAAAACGATATCGCTTGTCCTAAAATTATAAATACACAATTTCACTTATCCGACAAACGTTATCATACAACGACCTTTGAAATATCATAACCTCCGTTATCATTTCATAGCCAACTACAATAGGAAAGTTTTCTGTTAAAAAAGAAGCACCAAAATTTGAACAACATAGACGAAAATAAAATCGGTAATGCAGCTATTTTCCATCAACAGCGATTATAACTTCCGTCCGGTCTCACATTAAATTGAAATGACTGTGGAGGAACTTCAGATAACTCAGATAAGAGATGCTTATTGTTGAAGATACAGTTGGCCACGAAATGATTCCGCAAAAAACCGTGCAAGTTAGTAACCTCATATCCACAAAATCTTAATCCAGGCATGATAAAGCACTTTCCAAATAAATCTTCTGCATTCATTATAAATAATTAAATTTAAATAAAACCAATATTTATTAATATTGCAATTAAAACTACTGTTTTGAATGAACCCATATTTTCTGAAGGCTTCACACCTTTCAATTTTAAAAAACAGATTTAATATGCCCTAAACCAATTTTTATCAAACTAGTCGATCTTGAGCAGAAGAGCAACGTCGACTTAAGGTTAAATCGTCGATGACTGACGGCCTTTTACGTTCTATGTCTGAACTGACCGACCTGGTTGTTAATCATCATATGCAATCCAGATTATCCCAACACAACAAACCCCACACACGAGAACATGCCAATTACCAAATCACACGGTTAGCGCACCAGCCACCAAAAATTAGAATTATTTTTTAAATATAACAACAACAACCCCCGTCGCCACAACGAGATGCGTGCTACACACAAGCTAAACGTGTTAACAGATGCCTTGCCTTCCGTATTATTGCCGTGGCCCAGATGCAAGGGCGCAATTTCCTCCCCATTGGCCATGTCAATGTTGATGGTGGAGCGGCTGATGTTGACGCCGGCCAGCCGGCGACCGACGGACGTTCTAATGTCATCGGCGGCGTGACCTGGGCGACAAAAGCAAGGACTGATGGTCGGGACGATGGATACACACACACACGTGGGGATGGGTGGGAAACACGTTCGAGGGAATTTCAGAGGTGTGGTATATGGGTCGGATGGAGTTGTTGTTTTCGGACAAAGACAAGGCGCTCCACGGACGCTCACATACACATAAAAAACAAAACCGGCGGTGCACATCATATATGAACATGTGTGTTGACATTTCATGACACAAATGACGGATTCCGACTTACGAGTGTGCGAGTTTTGATCAAAAGAAATTTTTAAAAAGTGAAATCATATGAGTATGCGTAGGTTGAATATTGTTGGTCATTTGAATTGTCAGAATTTGAATACTTTTCAGAGAATCCGTTCTTGTTTGCGAGATACGCGTTTAAATTACTGCATTGGTTTAAACATAACCAGCTGTGAAATATAAAGAATTTTTTCCATTGTTAATGATTATTCCAAATTTCTTTTAGTTTCAATACAGGATTCTTATGAATATTCCAAAAATATTGTGCATTGGTATTTATAAAATGTCTACCGAAAATCTGTGACTGAAATCTTCCAATTCAAGCATGTACTGAAAAAGTGTGAGCTGAAATTACATTAACTTCAAACGTAATCTAAAGATAAAAATCTGTGTCTGTATTTGTGTGCTACGAATGTCGACGAAAATTACTTAAATTACAGCACAATTAAACATTACGTAGAATAACCATCATATATAATTGTGTTTACACAAGTGTTCCGACGAATTTGTTGGGACAGAATACTAGAACTCAAAATTTTCGAGTTTAGCAGTGATTTCTAAAACTACACCAGACATTGTTCGCCATTTCGAATTAAATGTATTGCGCCTTTTCGATAAGATCATGTGAATGGTGCATTGGCTCCAAAGACGAAAATGGAAACTGCTGTCACGGCGTTAAAAACTCTTTAAAACGTACTGGTCCTTCACGCATGCATACCGGTTGGCCTGCACTGATTAGTGAGTAAATGACCCACTCATGCATCACTTGAAATATTAATGATGAAATTATAGTATTAACCAAAGAATTTAGTTGTTACAGGTAAAAATATAAGTTATTAGATCAAACCACAACGAAACCGGTTCACGTCATTTAAGGCCAGATGAAAAAAGGCAACGGATATTAAAAGATTCGCGCCTGCTGTGGCATTAAAATTTCTGTACTGAATAGTTCGTGCATTAGTCTTATAACGATACTCTAAACCAATTTAAACAAATAATAGTGCATTTTTTCCTTTTTACAAATTTGTAAGCGCGTTGTACATTTTTTTGCGATTGCTGCGGTATGAAAAAATTCCCAGTGAGCATGGAAAAAGCGCCCATCGCGTAAAGTTGTGCATCCAAAAGATACCAAAAACCCAAAACAATTCAAGGTGAACACAGGAACGGTCAGCTGAATGGAAGAGCACGAATGGGAATATTCATTATCAAAGGAAATTCGGCGCTGACCAATATGGCTGATTATCCGAAAAATGAGTCTTTATGATTAAAATGCTCAAATGTCCAATTCCTACGTCTCGTCTCGGAAGGTAGCGTTAGCATCAATGGCACGCTACAATCTTAAGCAACGCCTTTCTAATTTGCCACGTTGTCACTCGCATTTTAAGAGACTGCAGAGGCAGCACCGCCTCTGGCAATATCGAGAAGAAACACGAATCAGCCACATTGATCATCCTTAAAAACGCCAAAAAAGGGTTCGGAGGAGATTGGTGCCTAAGAGGGTGGTGCGCGACTTACCGGAACCCTGGAAGAACGTGTGATGGATGAAGACGCCCAGGAGAAATCCTAGGGTGAGCAGCACGAATAAAATAATGCCGACCACGATCATGCCGTCCATCTCGCCGATGCTGAAGGGAACCGACAGCGGCGGCAGCGGTGCCATGGCCAAGCAGGAGGAGGGGCAATCCGTGCAACTGCAAGCGGTGACGTTGCCCTCTTTCTGCATTCCGACAAATAAAAAAAAAGTTCGCAAGAAATATTAAGACAACTTTAAAAATAATTAAACACCACTTGCGATGTCCAAATAGGAGCAATTGGCTAATCCACCTTCTCTTAAATTCATTTTTTATCAGGGATTTAACAGAGTTTAAAGTCGAATTAAACACTTAAACGACTGAGACAAGTAGTACAAAGCAAAGATCACATGAAACATTACTACAGACACCAGACAGTGTGTAAAATGTATCGCTGTGAATCATGAAAACACTTTCGTGCGCGAATTATAACAAACTGCAATGGGTAAGAAAATATCGCACTTGCAAGATTTTCCACAACAAGACTGCTTCAATTCCCCCGAAAAGGTTTAAATGTTTTTGAAACAGAGCTACAATTATCAATACAATTAGAATATTTACCCGCGAGCAACCCAGAGGGGGTCTATGACGGGGGGTGAAAAGATCAGTGGGGACAAATACGTTAGTTATCCAATCGAGCTCCATTCTTACCCAAGTCTCGTTACACTGTATGGTGCGAGGATTGAACGGGAAAATGTATTGGCCGTTTATTTTCTGCCCGGCCGAGCTGTTTAAGAACTTGTAGTTTATCTGTAGTGGCGACATGCCGTTGTTGGTGGAACCCATGTAGTCGAGCAGGTTGGACGCGTTGCAGTTATCCACGCCGAATGGACCGCACAGCACCATCATCACCGGTTCGTTGGTCTGCGGAAACAGCACGTTCTTGCACGAGTCGTAGAGTTTCTGCGCGAAGTCGCTGGTCACGAAGAAGCTCATCTCCGCCACGGCGGCCCTGACGGTGGTATTGGCCACGGGCGGATCAGTCACCACCTCCTCGGCTTCCTCGTCTGCACATTTGAAAAACCCACAATAACTTTTTTTTTAAATCGCAAGATGCTCAATATCGGGCTATTAATTACCAATCGTTCGTAACAACCAAATAACATAGGATGTTGATGTTTGGTTTTTCTTATTTGTCCGATCAAATATTAATTTATTAGTTTTCGGCAGTGCAATTTGGCGAAATTACAAGTGTCACCCTAGACACATGTAAAATGGTGAAAAATGTGCCCCTCGCATAGTGCCTAAGCACCAAGAGGGGCATAGAAGGAAAGTTCTTATTATAATCAATCTAGGTAACACTTCTCATCAATTCAACCGGTATATGGAAGAAATAAAGAACGATTCTGTAAATTAGAAAAATGAAAATTCATATGATTTGTCCAGATCGAGGACCTGAAATCAGAACAATACCACACTACAACCACTTAACATAGACTAGAATTTCCCCCCCATACGCACCCGCATAGTCGTCAACAGGCGATCCGACTATCGTCTTAGTCACGGCCAGGTGGTGGCTCTGATCCGGGCCGCATGTCAATTGGCAAATATGCTCGCGAAAGTTGTGCCAGCACGCCGGACAGCGGGCCAGCAGCGATTGCGGCAGGAAGATGCTGGTCTGTAGTTCGGTCAGCTGCGCCAGGTCGCAGCAAACGAAGGTGTCGCCATCTGCAAATAAAAGGTGAGAAGATACGATGGAAATGAACGTAGAGTTCGAAATGTCCCAAAATGTTTAACGAAATGAATCTGTTTAGGTTTCCGGTTTCAGAACATGGTCACGAGACGAGAGATGGGCCAAAATATGGCATACACTGACAATTCCCGCGCGCTCACCTGGTTGTACCAGACCTGGACACAGTGACTTGAGTAGCGTGAGGGAGGCGTCGTTGGCTTTGACAGCCGTCCCATTGTGTTCACAGGCCAGGTGTTTGCCGGTGTTTTCGTCCAACTGGCAGGCGCCATACCAAACACAGTGGGCAGCACTGTCCGCCTAGAGAAACAAAAACAAAAGAAATACATTAGACAAGTGAGCCAATTAAATCCGAAATATGACTACGATTGTCGAGAATCATTAGTTTCTGAAAATGTACTAGTATGTGCATTTAAAAGAGAGTATTTGTTCCACATGGGATAGAACTTTAAACCTAGTTAATTGTCAATAGTCAAGACGAGATCACGAGCTGGAAAATACTTCAAACGAAAACCAGATTGTCCGACGCGCCCCTGCCAGATAGTACCAGTGGTATATGTATTATAGTATAGATGCATTATATATTTATACTCAAATACGTTTCATTAATTTAAAAATGCATTAAAATTATTTGGTTGAGCTAATTCAAGACACTAAACAGGCAATCTATTTTAAATTGTCTGTACGACTCGTCGTAGCCCAGTTGGTTTAGCGACTGATTGTGGCTCGGCGGTCCCCGGTTCGATCCCCGGCGCGGGCTCTCGAAAGTTTCGATCCCGGGGTACCGGTCGTTCCCCTCGCATAGTGTCTAAGCACCATGAGGGGACGTAAAGCCTGTAGTGCGGTTAACTACAGTTGATTGGACACATAAAAAAATTAAAAGGTAACAAATTTTCCTTTTCTTTTAACCCAACAACATGACATACCGATTTGCGCACCTGAAACAGTGAATAGTTAGTGGGATCAAATCGAAAAACCTTGGAAGCGTAAGCGAAACAACCAATAATTGAGCAATCTGCACATGTGCACAGGCAGTCGAGCCAAATAACTGGGACTAATCACAGAGCCTCTTGCTGACAGCGTTGACAGCTTGATAACTGGATACAGTATGAACATGCAAATACTGTATGCACTACGTGTGGTCGGGTGCTCGCTGCAGCTAAGGCGGCGTGAGTGTCTTGCCAGACTTAATTTCTCATTTTGTTTTATTTGCGAAGGTGATTCAATGTCCCCCCCAAACGGCACAAATCCGCCATACTTTTTCCACGTGAGCAACGTCATCTAGACCTTTCAAGTTCGCTGATAGAAACCACTATTCCTTTGAATTAGATAGAACTGGGTTCCATCAGCCTAATGAAGCTGGTCGGGTGCCAATTCTATAAGCGCTGTCTGGAGGGATGATTTCCCACACATACTCCACAAACCTCAGAGCGAGAAAAGAAAAACTATCCAGCCAAAAGGATCCCCGAGGAAACCAGTAATTCATTCGGGGGCTGGGCTATTTTTGGATGTACACACACACACACACCATTCTGCCTGTTCAGTTCCATTTCACATTTTGACAAGCGCGCTCTGCGCAACGTCGAGCGAAGGCGGATTTAGAGTAACCGCAAAACAGCGTTGAACTTGAAAAACATTCACTAATACTAATAACGAAGAGAGGGAGAAAAAAAATATGTGAAACGAGTCAGCTTTACCATCTCTCAAAGAAGCACTAATCTAAACGGGAAATGGCACACACAAACGCCAAACGCACACTGCATGTTGAACCAGCCAGCTTGTCTCAGACTCAGATGCCTTCTCAGCCTGTGTTTTGTTTCGAGGAAAGATATGAAAACGGCGGATTCACGCCATTTTTGAGGCAGTTTAAACGTTAAACGAATATGATCATCACCGACCTTCTAATATCCCCCCGGGGTTTGAGCCTACACACCTACAATATGCAAGTGTTAATGAGTTCCAAGTTGGGCTAAATTTTATGATGTACTATACAGTTAGCGTGAGAATACATTGTGCAGGTGGCTTCAAATGGCTCATTTGTTTATCAGGCAGGTAGGAGATCAACACAGGCAGGCTGTTTACATTCCTAGAACGGAGTGTTGTTAAACTGACTATACTAATGTGTGGGCTGGTCTACGTCGTGTGTATATACGAGTCACAGGATGCAAACGTGTTGCGTTACGTTAAATAAAATGCCGACCAGTCTAAAGCCTCAATTAAAATGCCGAGAACACCGCTAATTAAACCACAAGCATTTCCACTCGAGTCGGGAGAACGGATATTTTATGTCCAATCGCGGTGACACGCTCTTACGAATTCGTTACACGAACTGTTATCAAAAATATTATTTTTAATTGCCAACGAAAACAATTTCATGACAAGAACAATGTCTTTCGCTCAAATCGAGATTTCCACACAGTCTATTCATACCATTCATCAAATCTTGAAACTTTTGTAGCTTACCGAGTTATTGGTAGGCTTTGAAACGGCTAGACTTTGTCAATTTATCAGATTTTAAACTCGCTTTTTTACTTAAGAGAAATTTGAATTCGAATGTGAAAGACAAAACTAATGAAACGAAAAAGTGCGATATTGAAATAAGTCTTTTTTCCAATCATGGGGCGGCGCTAAATCATGATTTTTGTCTAGCTGAATCCTTCTGTTTGGATAAGTCTGTTTCTGTTCCGTGAAGAATTGGTTTCAAGTTTCCAATAAAACGAGACAAGATGCACCTTATCTCGAACTGGTTTGAAGATGGACAAGGCCAAGACACAATATCTTTCGCCTAAATTGATATGATCATATGGAGGACCCTTTCAGAGACGCAGGGCGGACATGAATCCGGGTCGCCTGTCTGTCCCACTGCACCACAACATAATCGGATACAGAATCTAGGGGCCGGTACCCGGACTGATCCATTTTCACAACTTTTGCAAGATTCGTGCCAAAATTCATAAACAGTTTCTTTGTGACGCCTCCGTGAAACACGCATGCAGCCTACTTTCCAAAATCCATCCCAAGCGGAGAGACGGCGGTTCCAAACCGAGGGCAGTGAGCATACAGGAAAACTTGCAAGAGGTTTCAAACAATGGAACACTGGGTAACTGTCCAAATGTTGTTAGATTCTAAATTTCTCCACACAATCTTAAACATAGCTGCATATTTAAAAATACTCCCAATTTTATTTTTATTTTATATATGTATGTTGCAAGCAAATAAATTTACACTCAAATTTCAAGATTGCAAACCGTGCGTGGTCTTCAGTCATAAAATCACAACGTTAATCCGATATTACTGCCAAAATGAATTTTTTTAGTTACCTTCAAATTGTCTACGAATTATTCCAAGCACGTTAGCAAACTTACTTATTCAATTTAATGGTCTTGGTATAATAAATTAAAAATGCTTCTAACTTTTCTATCCCGCCACTTGGGCTTTTAGCAAAAAAAACCATCTAGCAGCGACACCGAAGTTTCCCCAATATCAAAGAACTTTATGGACAACAGTAATTGAAACAGGTTACATTTTTTACAAACACGTATACAAACTTATGATTGAATGACGTCACACTCATCGATGCCCCGCCAGTTCATTGGCGACCTACGCAAGTCACATCGCGGCATTATCATGGTAGCCGTGGAACACCCTCCTGACGGACTCCTGACGTCAATTTCATTTATTTCAAAAGCAGTGAAGCCTAAGTATATATGCTATGCACGTCATGGAATGAATGCCTGCTATGCTGTTGTTTGACCCACTGCACCAAAGCCTGCAGGGTACAACCGATTACGTGAGATTATGTGGACACGCATCAGGTGGAAGCAGTCCAGTGATGGACAGACGTTGGTGCGCTCACAGGCCGCCAGGGTGCCCATTGGTCATCCTTGACCAAATACTGAACTGGTGATATTCAATCATAAGACGTCATAATTATTTTTAATCAAGGAATAGACACATTCACATATTTGTTTATCGAAAGAAAAACTTATCGCCTCTTTTCAGTAGATTCCGATCTTCCGCATTTCTAACAAATAAATAAACACA
The DNA here is from genome assembly GCA_034698785.1 of Mycogona germanica. Taxonomy (NCBI): domain Eukaryota; kingdom Metazoa; phylum Arthropoda; class Diplopoda; order Chordeumatida; family Chordeumatidae; genus Mycogona; species Mycogona germanica. Next base: position 3,309 of record JAQGBY010003811.1, on the reverse strand, counting down.
AAAACTACTGATTTTCCTAAACACTGGTGAGGTCATTTGGTAGAGGGGGATAAATCTCAAGTTTCAATTGAAGTTCCCCGATCACTTAGGCTCAATTACACTGGAGGTAATCTCTTGAAAAGTGTGCAAACCACTAAACTACAAGAGGCGTGTGCAGGTGTAAGGATTGACTGTAATATTTGCTACATTCAATCGGCAAGGTCGCGCAATCGCGTGTCACACCATTAACCCATCCCATAAAGGGTGGCAATTAAATGTGGAGACCAAAGAGAGAACGGAAGAAGATGGCGAAAAATAAAACCAACGCAGACGGCACACAACTCAGATGATCAAGGTTAGCGCAGTTACTCTGCACAATCCAAAGATCGGCGACAAAATTTGACAACTTTTTCCCAGATATTTAAGATAAAAATATGAAAACCCATGTAAAAAGGCTTCGCGTAAAACGAAAGTCTGAGTCTTAAAACTTTGTTGAAGAAAAAATCATTTAAAATTCAGGAACGCTCACAATTTATACCTGTTGATCTCGAGTTGAAGTGTTGGTCGAACATTTTGGTCAGTCACGTACTAACTTCATTTAAAGATACCCTGATATGTTGAATTAAATACTAATTATCTGATGAGCTAATTCCCAAACAATTCGATCGTGTAAAAATGGGTGCCTTAAATGACCGTAAAAGGTGCTCATCATTTATCTGAAATTTCCACTTCTCTAGCTGTTGACAAATGCGACAAAAGGTGGTCCAGATCTTAGACGGGTCTCAGAACCACTGAGACAGGCAGTTAGTTCTCCAACAGGAGGAATAATTTAAACCTCCCCACCCACCCGACAGGAATCTGATTTCGCGATGGTGGACACACACAACTTAACCATGACACAATTAATAGGGATAATTCTCTCCAGGATTGGCCCATACATGTGTACATGTAAGATGTCTCTCCCTCGGCGCATACGACGACGAGACACGAAATTCACACAGACACGCGATTGCCGAACGTCAGGTACGGAAGAACTGCAGGCGACTGTGTCATTCATGGTAGGAGATTTGTCACCTGTACACCGACTATAAATGACCGAACCCACGTCGTAAATACACAGCTAACTTAAAAGAGACCTTCACCATAAATCCTCTTTTGCCTCCACTATAATTCACTGAACAAGTCCATCCAAAGATGTGGAAACGGTAGAATTCGGGAGTCTTTTGCGAGTGTCTGGTCAATTTAGCTGGACGTTAGGCGTTTGGACTGAATACCATTTGTTTTATTGAACAGATTTCGAGGAAAACACTGAGTTCACGAAATCTGGCTTCAGCGACATTGGCGAAAAGTTGGCTTTGAGTTCAGCAAATTTCCGCTGCCTTCTTAAAAGTTTAGAACGAATGACCGATAAATATTGTACTGCACAGGTTAAGTACAACGCAACTTTATTCATACTAGGCTGAATGAAATTACCAGAACACAAAAATGTATTGGTTTTTCTGTCAAAAAGTAACAAATAAATAAAATAAATTTACAGCTATAATTCTAGCTATCAAATGTTTAGCATGCGATGAACACAGAATGCTTTTACGGAATTCAAGGTTTTTTCTCCAACCTTAGATACCGCCAGGAGTGGGGCAAGATATCTTGGTCTTCGAAATAGCATTGCCTTGTGAAGGAAAGTGGGTTTAACCACCAACCAAAGTACGCAAATTCACGTTAAAAAACTAAACACAAAAGTCCGCGTTTCCCTGAACGCTAAGCACACACATGGTGCAGTTAATGGCTCTTAGTTAAATATAATATCTCCACCTCCCGGTCAAAATAATATTTTCACCTTTCCGCTTTTCAGGGTAAATCAATGTAGAAAAAGTAATTTGCAGTCTTACAGAAATGTTAACAAGATGGCGTTCGTGTTAAACAGTTGCTCACGGCATTAATAAGATTGGCCGCCGAAGACTGCACGATTGGTGAAATTCGCGAGCTTGGTATTTTATCCGCGCAAAAAAAAAACTCAATAAAAACTCAATCAGCTTATTAGAATAATTATAAACCATAAACAATATCATAATCGCGAGTGACATCTTTTTTATTACCAGTTGAGACTACGATTGGCCAGTGAATAGAGCCCGACCGTTTGTAAAAAAGGGTTAAGGACAACGAGATCTGTGCCGCGATTGGTACCAGGAGACTACGTCTGTCAACTGCCCATCACATCCTCGATGATGACCTAATATTACCCCGGCCTTGACTGCCATTGCTCGACGACGACCACTCCTCGTCGCTTGGCTATTAAAACACGTATCGGGGGAGGCCGTGACAAAATAAGATTTAAGTTCTTTGTACGAATTTTTTTTTTTTAAATTGGCAAGAAAGAAATAAAATTTATATTGTATAAACAGTGTATCATATTTTTTCTGGGTTACCAGAAGTAATTTATTTTTTAAATCCAGGTAGACGGCATACCAGCGTCGACACAAGAATGACGAAAGAACAGCTTTCTCAAAACTCATGACGTTCTGTGCTGCTCCAGGACATTATTTTTCATCCCCCGCACCATATCTAAAGCAATTTGTGCCATTTTTTGTGGGACATCTTCCCTGTACGAAATCAATACACGAACGTAGAAAGGTTTTGGGAACTTCCAAAGATATTCTATAGTCGAGAAGGGAAGTATTCGAAAGGACGAACCGAGTGGCGAGCTCTAAGTATTTAATATAATAATATTTCTATTATTTACGGCGCTGTCCCGAACATGCCCTCCTCAATATTAAACTCAAGACATCCTGCAAAATTCCTTCGGAGGATAGCAATTCGTTGAAGGTGGGCGTTAAGGAGGAATAAACGCAACGAAGAGGTGGAATGTCGTACTAGGGACAACGTAGCTCCAATACAAGTCAGACGTTCCCCAACGAACAAACAAAATTTCGTCAAAATCCGGGAAGAACCCGTCGAGAGTGAGCCTAGCACGCCATCGTTAAGAACATTATTACCACGCTAACTATTGTGTGTATACAGGTAGATAGCAACCTATAGCAAATTGGAGCACAATGTTCCTGTACCAGGCAGAACTATTTGTGGCGTTATGTTATTGTTTAATGAAACAAATGTTACACAAATGGTATCACCTAATACCATTAGTCTTTGCAAAACAGGCAACACCAACTACCATTAGTCTTTGCAAAACAGGCAACACCAACTTTTATTCAATCGGGGGATAAGTTTCTCTGCACAGGTTAGCTCCGGTTACGGGGCAATTTCTAAGCGCGCCCATCACAATTTCGTCATTTCTGTACGAAAACAACGAAAAATAAACGATGGGTACACAAC
>JAQGBY010003810.1:0-18158 GCA_034698785.1 Mycogona germanica | reverse complement strand
CATTACTGTAACTTTCGGATTACACTGCTATATATATCTAGCTTTCAACGTTTTGCTTTTTCGGCAAAATGGTTATTAATTTAGTTTATTTGGCGTAAATTAGTGCTATGATGAAATTGAAAAACTAAAATGTGCGAAATCACCTAATTTTAAAAAGGGAGAGATAATATTAAATATGCGCATCTTTCCAGAATCGTCAGTTGTTCGACACATAAAACATATCGTACAGGTATGGGTCATGATTTTACTTCTATTCCGAACGAAGGCAAGTGAAGGAATTTCTCTCGTCCGAAAAATTCCGAAGGTGTCGGCCGGAATCGAAACCGCGATCACGAGCCACGAGGAAATCGCGCTATCCACTCGGCGCAACACTATGTTGGTATTCGGAATAAAGACAAATTTCAAATTAATTCATGGCTATGAGAAATGTGCATAATTAATTATAAATTAACCATCATTCGTATTATACGAATTTAAACCGATTTTCAAATAATACCACTTCTCCCATTCGTTCAAGTATTCAAATCGTACGAACTGATTAAATGCCCAAAATTCTAAATTAGCAAAACTCATGGCATTTGCATGTACAGTAATATACCTGCAGTGCATTGTGTATGTGGATACAGCATATACAGTACTTGCGTGTTCCTTTGTTTGTTGCTGTCCTACATTGTGCATGTCTGATGATTATCTACGAGCATACAAACCTAAAATTACTGCTACACCGCAGAAGCGTCATTAATTACCTCCAAACTTAATACCGGAGCCCATTGTTATTTAACGTCTGCTGCACTGAAGTTTTTCCATTTCGCAAAGCAACGACGGCTATGTCGGTTTTTGTTTTTGTTTCTAGCGAAATCTGACTGTCTTCAAACGAGAATGAGGGGGAGTGGAAAGAAGATCGTTTTTCGGAATGCGCATCTCTTAAACGAGTTTGTCCGCTTGAATATTACTGAAATCTGATTAAAGTTCATCGTTTATTTTTTAGCTACATGAGACTACATGAGTTACACTTGAGTCTGATACTGAAAATTCAAATGAACAAATTTGCTACTATGAAGTTTTTTTCCCACCTTTTACCCAAAATTTCAAAGTGCGTGGCAAATATTTCATTCATTAACTAAATCAAACAAGATTTACGTGTATGCATGCATTTTCCAATTTTCTAAATTTCTAACATAATTGCGGGTATGTGTCGCGCGAAAACCATTGTTTAATTTTTACTGTTTATACAAAGTCTGAAGGCATTTATAAATTATAATATTGATTAAAATCGTGAATTATTAATTAGAATATGGTCGTTCTTTCCATATACTGTAGTGTCACCGACACCTTCATATTTATGAATTAACAGCAGCGAGTTTAATTGGATTTTTAATTTTCTCTCACAAGCAGAATGCAATTGATATTTTCCCGTGAGATCCCCCCTCCGTAGTTGGTTACCCGTGTTATGACAAATATTGTGCCCACGACTTTATACTCTGAACTTAGAAAATCTGCCTAAAAATGTGTAATACCGTTATAATCAGCTGCAATTCATTATGTAATTCCCATTTCACTGGTGGTTAGTCTGTAATAGATTTATTGATAGAGCTATGCTGTGTTTGAAAGACAAGTCGGGAGCAAAATGATCGATTCTCGTCCGGATACATGTATCCGAGACTGCGTCCACTTCAGTTGAAGAGTGGTCTCGGCAGGATATGGCGTGGGATTTAAATCGTCTCGCGCAATCGTTTCCGCCAGCTGCGCGATTTAGGTTTAAAATATTTTTTTGTGTTGTTTGCATGTGTGTGTGTTGTGTGTCGCCATACGGTTGTTCTTTGTTGGAGGTGCAAGCGGCTTTGCGTGTTGCGCTTCGGAAAAAGGTGCGTGCGCGAAGAAAAGGTGCTCGCTTCACTGTTGCTCATCAAACATGTATGCTGCACCGAATACAATCGCACCCGCATGCCTACCTACAAAACAAAACTAGAAGTGAGCGGTTTACCTAACCGCCACCTCACACGGAGACGAACCTGTCGGCAAAGGAACAGAAATAAAATTCTCGAAACTTTAAAGCGTCAATGAGAAAGATTTGTTAGGAAGTCTGGATTTGACATGATCTGCACGAAACTATATTTTTCGCAATTACCAGTTCTAATTAAAATAATAGTAAAATATTATTATTATAAAAGCGAGTTCGCCATTCGGTTCGTCGTCTTCGTCATTCGGTGCTGTTCCGAATTCACCATTCCCGATTAATATAAAGCGTCATTTAAACCGGAGGATCTTGGTCGCATGCGAGGCGATCTTCTACTGACGCGTGAACTGCGCAAATTTTTTATTTTTTTATTTTGCGTGGTTCACGCGACCGTAGAAGATCGCCTCGCATGCGACCAAGATCCTCCGGTTTAAATGACACTTAAGAGCGAATTAGACGCCAGCTGCCTTTACTCTGTTCAGCTCGCATGTTGTTGTCGAGCATTTAATTGAAATTGTCGTTTGGTGTTGAAAGCAAAATTGTTATTCTCGCCTGCCGTATATAGTATCAGAAACAAATTCATCCGATGTATCATATTGTACGTTTACCTGACTTTATGATAAGATTAAAATTTTATCTAGAATAGTTTCATATGAGTATGAGAAACAAATTCATCCGATATACATTTACCTGATTTTGTGATAAGACTAGAATTTTATCTGCAATAATTTCGTATGTGATATTGCACTTGAAATTCTTTGTTCACTTACTCTTAAATAAATCCGACTTTAATAAAACTTTGTTCAAGGAGGTATTGCGACCGACCGTGGCTCAGAGGTCCCGAGTTCGATTCCCAGCGCGGGTACTCGATTCTTCGATCCCGGGGTGCTGGTGAAAATGTGCCCCTCGCATAGTGCCGAAGCACCAAGAGGGGTACAACAATCCTGTAGTACAGTGAGCTGCACTAAAAAAAATTGATCTTGAAGTTGCAGATTCTCAAACACCCATAAATTAAATCTATTGGGTGTGTCCTGAATTGTTACATCGTTTGATCGCAGAGCTCCGTTCAGGCGGAAAAAATTTAGTTGCGGGGGGTCTCAAGATGATATCACAATTCGGAACGGCTGGGTCTTATTCAAATCGGCACAATGTAGAATCTCTTAAGGATCAACAAAATCGTGGCTCGTCTGCCGGAATGATAAATTCGCGGGGTTTCAGACCACAATGTGCGTTGCGCGGAAATATTTAAATTGTCAAGCGAATGGTGGGTGGGGCGGGGGCGGCACGACTGAGGAGGAAGATGAGGGGGTGTATGGTGGCAAGGCCACCACGAAATAGGAGAAAAAGGTGCGAAAAACTCAGATCGCAAACGCTGAAAAGAGTGCGTGCTAAAAACAGATTTTCGTTACGCAGGCGGCAAATAACCCGAACTCTCAACCTCACCTCTGACGTCACTTTCCCATCCCTCCCACATAAGTTTATCATAACGTATATGAGCTAGGCCCAGTTGTATGCACTCCACAATTTTTTGAAATATGAAGAAAAATAAAAATGTATTTACATGTATATGGGTTAGCTTTATAAAATCAAACAGTCAACTGTTTCCCCCAATTGTTGGCAATCACTCATAGATTGCCATACGTAAATGCAACAATTCGGGGATTCGAATTCACTGCCGTTGATGCTTCTCTGTTTTGTTTGCATGGTTTCAAAATTGTTCAAACGGGGATAATATAATTTTTTAAAAATCAATTGATATTAGATATTTAGAATAAACTGAATAGTCAGGTATGTTCTGAATATAATAACAATAAAAGTTTAATTGCGAACAAGGCAAAAATGTTTGATTTGACTATTGTGAAAAACACAGAGATTCATTCTTCTTTTCAAATTTGTTTTTTTTTCAATTTCTTGTTTTTATTTTTTAGAGAAAAACAAGTTATATAGTTTATTTAAAGCGTCTCAGATAGTGCATAAACATTTTCAATATCGATTTATTTGGGTCCGAAGCCAACATCTGAGTGGCCACCACAAAACGAACTCCAATATGGAAGGTCTACAGTTAGAAGAGACATTTTGACTGACGACAGATTCTATATTGAGAAGAGTCGACTCTGTATAGCCAAGGTCATCAATTCAACAGCAGTTCAGTTGGTCACATCGCCGTACGGCATATAGCCGACGTCAGGCTATTGGAGACCGCTCCTTTACTCTCTACTTCTATTTTTTTTTGTCACGGCAACGACCAACGTTTGGCGCTGGACGAACCAAAATTGAAATCGATATCTGGACAATCGCCAAGCATCACAAATTTGAATAACAGTGGCCAGGGGTGGCTTGATCTGGTCCCCGTGTGTGTGTGGTGGCTAGCGGGGAAACGTGACGTCACATCGACCATGGTTCACGTCCGAAATGATTGTTGCTCACGCTTAGAAACACGAAAGAAACTGTTCGCAATGGGCGACTCCAGCGGGCAACTGAGATAAATTGGATTTAACTGAATTATATTGTAGTTTAGAATAAATATTAACAAAATATTATGGATGTAAGGTCCAGAGTGAAGTAGTACAAGTAACGTGTTGATTTTTTAAACATCTTGATTAGCTTGGTCGTCTGCTCTACTTTGCATATATTTATTTATTCACGATCAACTTCTAAGTCGCGGGTTTTGGATCTGAGGTTTGTGCTTATCAATTATAAATATTAAGATGAATGTGTTGTGGTGTTGTATTAATGTCACTGCAGAGCTTCAAGTCAAAATTGATGATTTTAAGAAACATGAAATATTTCTGATGCAGGAACGAAAACTAAACATGGCAATAATAGAAAAAAGTGTCACTGTTAACCGCTGGGTTTTCTGATTCGCGTTGAACCAATACCTCAGCGACAAAGATGGAGAAAAAATGGTGCCATCGACAGGAATCCATTCGTGCATTTTTGTTGGGGGCCCCCCCTCTTTTTCGTATTTTTTGCACGTTTGATGGATTCTTGCGTGTTTCCGTTGTAATGGACTGCTGTTTAGTGGCTCCTGAATAAACAAGAATCAATTTCGAGAGTGGATGGGCACGGCCCGATCATCCATCAACATTCTCGACCAAAGTGGATGCAGGCCTGAGTGTGCATATTGGGGTTGAGATCGCATTGGAGGAGGCGGAGAAACCACACACACACACACACACGGGCAAAAATTAAGCTCGTGTGATTGATACTTTGTGGATCCCAAAAAAATCCAGAAAAATCCTACCGTTGCCCGCGACGCTGCGACAAAACTGCGCAACCACCAGTCATTTCGGTCCATCGGAACGGAATCTACCATCTGGGAAGGTCTTGACGGGTACACGACCCTGGTGGGATAAAAAAAAATAACAAACAGTCAACGTATAACGTGTGGCAGACATCCTAATGAAAATAAATGAAATAAGGCGACTAGACTAACTGATGTGCAACCCCAGCAGCGTGTCTCGTGTTCTCATCCATTTTCAGTTGATTATAGACAATAACTGGTTGTGCCCGCATTCATCAATTATGGCCTTCGTTTTAGCTACTTTTTCTGAGCGTTGCCTTGTCACAGCTTTTTCGAAAGTCGTACACAGTCGGAATAGAAACATCAGGTAAAATAAATTGGCCCCATCCCTCATTATTAGAGCAAAAAGAGTACTTTTTTAAACTTGGGACGTCATCATAGTAATATGTCAATTTTGAATGTGTAATTATTATCAACACTAATTTATAGTTAACTACAGTAGTAATTCGTATGTTGTTAAATTTGTCTGTGTTATTATTATCAACACTAATTTATAGTTAACTACAGTAGTAATTCGTATGCATTCGTATGTTTACCTTGTAATTTATTTGTCTCTTGTGAATTGAGAATTTAAGAATATGGTTTACAGTTGGTTAAGCGACGGACTATGGTTCGGCGGTCCCGGGTTCGATTCCCGGCGCGGGCTTTGGCTCGGGGTACTGGTAAATATGTGCCTCTCACTTAGTGCCTAAGCACTGAGAGGGGTACAGTATCTTCCTGTTGTGATATACACTTCAGTGGAACATCATTTGTCACCTTTTATGATGATCGGGTGCAATGTTGTCGCCCAATTAAGAATGCTCCGGAAAGGTCAATTTCTATACAACTCAATCGATAAAACTTGATTTTTTTCAGTAAAAAATATTGTTTCCATTCCGTTCCACTCTGTTTTCTGGCCCTGTCATCAAATTGGGCAATCTCGGTAACGCGTTCGCGATACTCCTCAAGGTCCACTCGGGCAACGCGGCAAATTTAATTTAAATCGTTAACTCGTGACATCCTTACGCTGCTTAGGGATAATACCTTTAGATTGGAAACGGGAGGAAGGGGGTGTAACTAAATGTATCTTGCTTCGTCCGCGTCACCTTCCCACCACCACCACCATCACCATCACCAACACGGTTGTGGATGGGGGTTCTCTTGACGCGACGCGCGTGCGACACAAAAATATGCGCGGCGCGTTTCGACCGAAATTCTGATTCCCCCATGCGCGCGCATTCGCCTGAGAGAACCACACACCGTTTTCCATTCCCAGACTCGTCCCCCCCCACCAACCTCTCACTCTCTCTCTCCTTCGCTATTTCTCGCCCGCTCACGATCTGCAAAAGATCCGGGTGTAATAATAAAATCGGCCCTTTTCTCTCTGCGCCGCCCACAAAATGATTTATTCATCTATCCCAGCAATTAATCATTGGTAAAGTTGTTCGTCGACAGGTGTCTCCACTATTCACCAAGAGAATGAAGGATGAATACAATACATATAGGACGAGACCAGGATTCCTCCGCTCCCCCTCCTTCCTTCCTTCAACCCCCTCCCCCGCCCCCCCCCCTCGCACCTCTCCACCTTTGCTCCGCCATCTTGCCTCTGCGGACACTATGTCACATGCGCATCTGCATGTAATGGGTCCGCATCAACAGTGAGGGCACTATATCACGGACTAGTGCAGACTAGAGGCTAGATCACGTTGGAAATCTAATGGTAGAGGGTAGATCTTGTGATCGAGTGCCATCGAGATCCGCCAGCAACTACAATGACAATTTTTTACGCCAGTTTTTAAAGATGAGACTGGGAACAAGTTTACATTGGTATTTGAAGAGATGCTGAGACAGTTGTAACCACTTTGACAATGACTTCAGAAGTCTACTTATCTTTTTAATTATTCATTATTGCATCTCTAACTACGTTTTTCTTTGAAATTTGTTATTAAATCTGGGTAATATTTCTTAAAGTTTGTGTATTTTCAGAATCGAGATCTTGATTATCATTTAGAAAAAGAAATACACTTTTTAGTTTGATTATCTTTTCAGTTTTAGCGCGTTCTGGCCTATCGATTAAGACAAATTACTGGACGGTCTATATACGACATTGAACCACATTATGGTTTATCGAAATTCACGTTAAAGGTTTTCTAATGCTGGTTGTTTAACGAACCTACGCGTTCGATCGCGCTCCCCATGTGGCGCATGGTACGATCCCGACACCCAAGGAACGAATGGGAAATTCCACGTCACTGCATTGCATCGATAGGAGAAAATTGATGGTGCGATTTGTTAAACATTAGGTTGAAGCTTAATTTATATATATAATTTTTTTTGGGGGGGCCGTCATCGATAAATAATAACACGGTAAGCTTTTCCTGTTGATAGCTTGTCTAATAGAATTTATAGAGTGCGTTATTGATTATGCGTTCATAATTCGTTTTTATCGGCGCCATTAAACTATGGTTAACAGCGCCGAAATCGAGCGCGGGTGTTCTTCTGCATGGAGTCATCTGTGCCGAGGAAACAAACAGTGGCGGGAAAGTCAAGTGGGGGGAGGGGGCGCCACCATCGCAGTTTTCTGCTTTTAGAGCTAGATTCGATATGGTGGGTGTCAACCGAAAACACAATCCAGTTCTCAGTACAATTTATGTAGAACTTGGCATATGCAATATATGGAGAAAGTGATAAATTCTCTTCTCCAGGAAATAAAATCCCACATTCGTGGCACTGCTTGAATGTTAAGCGCAACTTGTTTCTTTCTTAGAGGTATAGAAAGAAACTGTATACAAGTAAATGTTAATTCAAAAATAGTTATACTATTTTCTGCTTATCGTTTCATTTATGCAATCGAGCTGTTTTCCTGTCTAACCACTTGTTTTGCAAAAAAAATGTGCCTAAATATCTGTTTGGGTAAAAATGGATTATTCAGGATTTGTTATTTTCCCTGTCATGAGCGACTTTAAGGAATTTATTACATTATATAGTTTATTACTAAACGTTTAAATTTGTGAAAGAAGTAATTACGACGTCTAATAAGCATTGGGTTTGGCATCTGGTCTGCTGAAAAGAAAATTAGAGATACGACCAGATCGATGACAAACCGGGAAATACCAGACGTGTGACTAAGCGTAACATAAAACTTTCTATTTAATCACCAAAAGACGAATAATGGGGAATCGGTGTGTGTGCAGAAGTTTTCTTAGTTCTCTAACGATAAGATTTTTCAATTTGGTCGAAACTAGTCCAGCTCAGTTTCGCGCAATTCCTTACCCGCAGAGCATCTATGTCGCGCGTATGCAAAAGCGAATCGACCGACCCCCAATATACTAAATTAATAAGGCCGTGCAACCGCCTTATCTATCGATGCTATTGAAAATGTGCACCTCCCCACCACCTCTCCACTTCCCTCCTCTCGTCCGCCCCACTACCTCTCTCGACATTATAATTTACAAGCGAGACGCCTGGTTTTTTGGTGTCTGCGTTGGCTTTGCTGGTTGGCGGTCTCCACGCGAAATTTAATTAAAAATGAAGCAAGGCGAGGCGAACCGAGCCCGGTTATGATCCAAACACATCGCAGAGTTCAATTACTGATCGGCCTCGGTGTTGACACAGTCGCGCTGCGCAGGTGCTGGCTGCTGCGCTTCGACGGTTTACCGACTTCGCCGCCAGTGGCGCCGCGGCCGGTGCTCCCACAATGACACATCCTAATTTTAAGATGGTTCTTTCTACTTTCATATGACAACATCTTACCTTGCTTCCACAGTTCTGAACCGGAAGTATGCGCTGAAGAAAATCGACAATGTGGCTTACGAAACACTGCGTTCTGTCATTTGTACTAAGAAATGATACGAAACGAAACCGTTTAGCGTTATTATTTGAGGGAATGACTCTTTAGCATTTCCACGGATGTACCACCATTTCTATTACAATTACAATTACCCGGAAGCAGCCTCCAAGAGAGAGGCCTATCGCTAGTCGATGCCACTATCGGTAATTGATAGACGGCATCGAATATCGATAATGGAGAAGTGCAAAACTGAATGCAGGATTATAATTTTGATCATACTGTACTTTTCTCCCAATGCAGATTTTGAGTGTACTTTTTGCACATTGCACGGATGAGGATGTGCAAACACGGAATTGCTTAAAGGGCTGACAACCGCTGTTACTGATAACATATCTGTTAGTTCTCCATTTGCCAAGCTACTGTTTGTCTTCGGTCTTCCATTTAAGATTTTGTCATGGTAATCATTGGCGTGTGGTGAACCTTGCAAAAGCAAACTAAACACACTTCAGATGAGTTGAACGCTTATAAGAAAGCAAACTTTTGCGCTTTTCGTCTAAATAATTTAATTATACAACAAAACACAGAAGATTCGCTAAATTGTGTCAAGTGCTGTAGGACGTTAACATTCACTTTAATAGCTTCGTATTGCGAGATTTTATTTGAAAGAAGTACAAATATTGATCTACATGTATTTCACCTTTATCCCGGATGTTTTTGTGGTATTTCCTCAAGAATCACAGGTTAATTTCATGGCAATCTAAAAAATAATGGTTTACTGGCTGTGGTTCGGTGGTCCCGGGTTCGATTCCCGTCGCGGGCTCTAGAAAATTTCGATCCCGTGCCATAGTGCCTAAGCACCATGAGGTGTACAAAACGCCTGTAGTGCGTTTGCTACAGTTGATTGGGGGGGGGGGGGGGAGAAAACAAAAGTCACCCTATTTTCTTTATAACTATTTTTTATTTTCTTAATCAGCAAGGTACATGCGATAAATCGGTATCAAACAATATTTGAACAACCAAATTAAGATAAAGAATAGACCCCCAACATGTATCGCATGACCATACGATGGTTATACGAGTTTTCTTATTGCTCAGGCAATTCACCGCCATATTCGAACGCTTTAGACATGTTCTGAGTCATTGACTGTGGAGGCATCTCAAGCCATATCGGTCATGGTGGTATCACCTCCATTTTGTTTCTGCACAATTGGCACGCGCCCGATTTTCACTGGAGCATCTTCGCCACATCTTTCTAAATCTAGACGAGTGCCCTAATTCATTTTTCTAAAGTTGCGGGGGGTTTCCAAAGTAGCGACAGCGACGACCCCCACCACGTGCACCACACTTCCGCCACCAATCAGCGCACTTCCATTCAATTGTTCGGTCTGCCGCAACCCGCACACTAACACACACACACACACGCCCATACCATCACGATCTCCAGTCCCCATCGCGCATCCAAGACGACAAACACTCCAATTAGGCCCTCCCCATATATGTATATATACCAAATAGCTCGCCTTCGAAGAGTCTAGCTCTCCGCAGTGTCGCCAAACACACAAAAAGGATGAGGAGGAATTGGTTGGGAGGGATGAACGACTACAACGACGATGCCTGATTTGAAATTCTAGAGGGTTGTTTTGCATGTCACTCGCGCGGGCTTCCGCCATATCAATTCGAGTCTAGCACAATATCGCGATAGGTATTTGCATAATTTTCGCGGGAGATCCGGTTTATGCAGAGTGGCTGGTGGCGCTGCGAGCGCCGCAACGGTGGCGGCGGCGGCGGCCGCACCAATTCGGGCATTTGCCTTCCTAATTCTGGAAGAAGAGACGATGCAGGAGTCTTGCTCGATCGTTCCATGTGCTCGTTCCCGTGCTCGTTCCCGGCCGACCGGATCTGTTTTGGTGTTGTGCCCTGGCCAACGTGGAACGAGCGGAGTCATGCTTTTAAACAAGCCCTAATAGAATTGTTTACAACTTGGTGACGCTCTCGTTGGGTTGGCTGGGTTTTGTTGTCGGAAGTTTCCTTGATGGAATCTGATTTCATGATGCACCGTGCCATCATCATCTTAGGCAAAGAAGACTTTCGTTGTTGGCTTCTTGCAGAGATGATTTTATTAACTTTTCCTGAAAATGTTCTTGAGATTTTTTATGCTATTAAAATATTGAGCCCGTTCAAATTAAAGGTGCAAGGACGACGTATTTTAAAAATGAAAACAAGATTTTCCATGAGAATTTTGATTACGAAAATACGTATATATTTCAATATGAATTTTTTAAAGTGAATATTTTTGATTCCGCCATACTGTGAGAAAATAGCACCGAGTTTGACTATCATAATAGATAAAACATTACTTTTAAGTTTTTAGTTGCTGGCTTTAACTATTATGTAATTTCGACAAGATTTTGAAATTGAATCAAAGTATTTAAAATACGTAATTTATTGAAAGCCCAAGCATGTTCAAATTATGCTTTTTTTAAATCTCTGTCTATAAATACAAGTACTACTTTAAATAATCTGTCGTTCATGAATGTGGACAATCAAGCAATGTTGCGATTTCTCGGGATTTAGCGACTTCATTCATTTGCTGTTTATAATATTGAGTGCCTGACTGTACTGTAGCAGTTTGACTCAGATACCCAATAGGAACTTGTCACCACCAATCGTTTCAGCCGCCAACAATGCCCTTGGCCAATATACTCTGTAGAAGCTTGTGCGTGAATACGGAAGAGGAAAGCGAACGAGACATAGAGTAGAGAGATGGGCGTCGAGAAAGGCCAGCACCAAAAAGAAGAAAAAAGACTTTCTTTCCTCTTGCCAAATGAGATGCCCGCCAAACAACGACGCACTTTTCCATTTCCGTTACGCGTGGCATCTCGAAGAAAGGGAAACGTGGCGCCGAGACAATAGCTAAATAGCGGCCTGTCAGCCGCTCTCAGATGCTAGAGAATGGGCTCAAGATAAACTGGCCATCGCGCGCCTCGCCCCTCCTCCCCCACCCTATTCGCAGCGCCGCGCACGGAATTAAACGAACACGGAACCGTGCATTCGCTGACGAGTTGAAGCTTCTTTCAATTCCAATGTGCGCATTTGCTCCAGAACCTCGTGAGTCCCGTTTTAATTTTAACTCCTTTCCGGATTCCTTCTCGACTTTTCTTAAACTCAAAATAATATCGAAATCGCATCGAACAACCGGCACCCTGAGAAATATTGTGGATCAAATAAAATACATAGTATATCCGGATGTCTTATGTTGAATCGGCGTCATGAGACGCATAAATATATTTAAAAATTATTCAAATTCATATTTTTAAATATTTTTTTAAAATGTTAATCACGTTTCAAGGGCGAGGATGCCAAATGAATGAATTGGTGTAGAAGTTGGTATTATTGTTTTTGTTCGGATGCTCTTCAAAGGCATATGGTCTGAGAGACAAATAAACGTGTCGTGGTAGTCGGCGATTGAACCAAACGAGAAAAATAATTTTCTTTTTTAAAATTTTCAAAAGAAAGAGGCATAGAATTGTTGCTTAGTCACAATTGGATGAATCTCTCCATCCCTCTAAACCATGCCTTCGATTTTGAAGATTCACGATGTAATCAGAGTCAAAATTGTATCACGATTTTCTCTGTGCAACGAATTTAGGGCGAGCAGCAGTCTCCTATACGCAAAATTACTCGAGCAATTTAAATTCAATTGTATTACTGAAGCTAATCCATTTCGGTGGACACATAAGTTCGCAAGTTTCGACGTTATTTTGTTGTTGATACCGCAAGAGCTCTGCATTTCGACGAGTCGTTCGATATCGGCAGCCAGCCCTGTTCTTATGTTTTCATATTATTGATTTCGTGTTATGCTTATGATTTCATATTACTTTCGTGCTATTTTAGTATTTACGTCTACGACACCAACATTTTATTTCGTTGTTCTATCGAATCACGAGGTACAGGCTTTCTGAGAAATGCTTAAGATGCGTCGGAAAACCACTTTGCGCTTGACAGCATTGACGTCCATTGTCTTGATATTTAATTAAAACGGTTCCAGTAAATTAAGTGGTCCTCACAATTTCCTTTCATCTTGTTGCACGCGCGGATAGGTGTGTTGAGGATGTCCTCATGAGACCAATCATGAGACCAAAGCTTCTGACCCTTCGAGACTTAGCATATTTCGTGAATTTTAAGCTTTCTGCGAGAAAAGATGAATTATTTGGTATATTCTTGAGATTTTGTTCAGTTCTGTTAGCAATGCTTTTGTGAGACCCGAACAAAAATAGGACATTTGTGTGTGTTAATGGATGATTATGAATAGAAAATGTGTTAGAACTTTTAGATAGATGTCCTAGTCTTCACATGCATGTGTGCTCGAAAATGGTGTTTACACTTGAAGATCCTCTCATCAACGGACGTTCAAGGTGCATATTGTCGTAGCCCAGTTGGTTTAGCGACTGACTGTGGTTTCGGCGGTCCCGGGTTCGATTCCCGGCGCGGGCTCTCGAAAATTTCGAACCCGGGGTACTGGTCGTTCCTCCTCGCAAAGTGCCTAAGCACCATGAGGGGGACGGAAAGCCTGTAGTGCGGTTGACTACAGTTGATTGAAAGCAAAAAAAAATATATATATGCATGTGGGGGGGGGGGTCTTAGGAATAGGTTGCCCCACTTCGAAGAGACGGTTCTCCTGATTTGCGCCCGTCGAGACAACCGATCGTTTGTCGTTGGGGATGATTGGAGAGCAGCCGCTCCAATTGAATATCTCGTTTACCGAGAGGAACGGGGTCGGTCTGTCGGACGGTCGGATTCCTCCAACACGCCTGGAGTCAGCTGAGCGGCAGCGCGGCGGGCCCCAATTAGTATGCACGGGCTGCCGCGTCGCCGTGACCTTTCGCGGCATCGGAGTGGGGGCGCCCCGGTCGACGGCGAGCGGGGGAGGAATGATACTTTTCGAACATCGATCGGTTGCTCAACTTATCTCATTTGGTGAAATTCAATGCGCCGCACGGCGACACACTGCCCTTCCGCATCGCTATATCTGGGACCAGCAAAAGCTTCCTCTCTCTCTCTCTCACCCGTTCTATGCTCTTTTTTGGAGGCCTGTTCAGTTTTCCGGACACGTTCCCCGAGCGATCGGTGCGCATTCGCATATATATACTGTAGATTCGAAAGGCTTTCGCCAAAGTTCTAGTTCAGTGTTTGTCCGACAGGTGGTTTTTATTTTTGCCAGACCGAATCGATAACCGACGGGAGCCGGAGTTACATAAATTTGCACTTACTGAGCACGTTTTGTTTTCTCCTGTAGCTTTCAACTCACATTTCCTCCTTTTTCGATTTGCATCCTCCCTCAGGCCGCAGCACTTGTGTCGCCAAACGTCACTGCTACTAGCTAACATTCATGTTTCACCGAGGATAATAGTTTTGGACAATTGTATTAGTGTCGATGCAAATAATTAAATATATATATATATATATTAATCATCGCTAATCTAAAGACAGTTTTTTTTCTTTAATTCACAGAAGTGTATATCACAACAGGAGTTTCTGTACCCCTCTTGGTGCTAAAGCACTACTATGTGAGGGGCACAAAGGAGGGGTGAGGATTTGAAATCAACACCATCTTCTTGTACTGAGATATGAGTTTCAATTCTCAGAATTTATTTCCAATTCGGGAGTTCATCATATTCAAATTTTTAATTGTCTATAGAGGTTACAAAGAAATGCGTTATGCTTAGAATTTATGTCCAAATTTACAACGACAATTTTAGAAATGATTATTTTTTGGCATTCAGAAATTATAAATGTACGTTAACTTTATTTCTGTCGGTGTATTTGCTTTGTTGTTGTTTGGAGGGACGAGCAGCGATTTGTGTCTCCCGCCTAACTATTTGGGAAAGATTGAGAACTGTAATAAGTCCGTAACTACCTAGACTGGTGATTCTGTTATTAGATAGTCTTGCCATAGTTAATCCTTGCGCAATCTTCCTTAATCGCATTAAGTGCAAGCTCGCTATTCTGGCAACGAAGATCGACGGCGCTAAGCGCTCTCCTTGACCGTTAGTATTGGCTATTTGCATTAAACCAACTGGCGCCATGCCACTAACATCCTCCAATTACCACTCTTATTGCTACTTTCCCTAAATTAAACAAAAAAATATAGTGGTTAGAGCACTGGACCGGCAATCCAGGGATCCGGTGTTCGAGTCCCGGTCTGTTCGAAACTCTGTATTTTTCGCAATTACCAGTTCAATTAATAATAATAATAGTAAAATATTATTTATCAGACGAGTTTGCCACACGTGTTCGTCTCTTTCGTCCGTCCTGAAATTCATGTTCTCGAAAAAAATATAGTGTCATATCGTATAAAATTGAAATGTAGAGACGATGTAGCCAACTTTAAATATCTGGACTACAGCAACGCCACCTGTGTATACGATGATCAAGATGACCATGTGTTTTTTTTAAATGGCCACAACCTCACTTTTGCAGTTGTTGGCGGACAGTTCAGTGTAGCTTGGTTACGAATGGTGGCAAGAACCCCTTTTTTTCGCTGCCGACGTCGCGAAAATAATCTGGAAAGCACGCACCACTAAGCGTAAAAAAGACGGAAATCACGAAAAGCTGAATCGTTCAAGCGCTGGAGTTGCCATGGAGACGTGAGCTCGGCTGGCGCGGGTCAAGCCCAGGCGGGCCCGACGTCGCAACTCAATTAAAGGCTCTGGGTCCGAGGTGAACCGCATTCCTTTCTCTCTTCCCCATTCCGTGCACCTTTCCTTCCACCACCACTCGAGACAGAAACCGACACGCGCCCCTATATACGTGACGTACTCCTTCGTTCGGTGGTGATAAAACGAGACGTGCTTGCATTTTTTGGGCACTGTGTTGATGAAGACGATGTGCCTTAATGAGTTGCTCCTCGATGCCAATTGTACTTGATGATGATGATGTGAGTGATTACGTTCTTGTCGTATCGCGATACACGTCGTATTGTCATCTGCTAATGAAACTGGACACTGCCGAGGAGAGACGCCCCCAGACCAAGGTTTATAAAATAATAGGTTAGCTCAGTCGGCTGTTTGGGGAGGGGGGACGTGACATCAAGTATGACGTCACCTGGTTCGCTCTTCTCTTAATTCGAATCCTACGTAATATATAAGGCCTGGCGACTGGATTTGTGACGCATGGGAACCATACTACGTCACAACCAATTACGGCTCTACCATCTCTCTGAGCTAACCTAGTATTTTATAAACCTTGACCCCAGACCATGTTTTCCCATTCACATTATTTGCTATGAAATACATGTAACGCTCGTATCCAAGCCAAAATGAGAGCAAATTCGAACAAAGATTTGTTAATTATAGAAATATGGCTTATTACCTTTTCATTTAGACACCATAAATATAAGAATATGATTTTTATGTCATTTATTTATCTTAGAATTTGATAGTTTAAATACTTTTTCTACTTCATTTATAAATCTGCACGACAGGGAGCTTATTCTTGTACCTTACGTGTGAATTGCAATCTGCATATAACAATATAACTGTGGAAATTCATTTTCCTTTAAAATCAATATTATTCAATTTTTCGTTTACCAGATTTTCAATCATTTTTACTCTGTACTCATTTAGAAAACCGCAGCAGGATTTTATCTTTGTAATCAATTGCAAATTTCTAGATGCGAACCTGGGACCATAAAATCGATGAAATTTTCCAGATGTTCTCTACAGAATTGTTACAAATGGCAGCATGTGGCCCAACTACCTACCATGTATGAAAACGAGCGAGCATTTCCCCCCCCCCCCCCGAGTTCGCGAGAACGGTGTTCGTATTGGTCGCCAATTCAAATATAGACCCAACTAAAATTGCCCTATCGTTTACGAGGGTTTCCCGTCAAAGCGCACCCCAATCTTGTTGGTCCAAAAAAGTCATTTATCTTCATTTGGAAAGTTTGCCTACAAGCCACAGCTATTGCGCGTTTTTATACGTTTCTTTTTTCTGTTACCAGATTTCTCTACACGTGACCAGATGCAACGAAACTGCGAATATCCCGTACACAAATGAACATTTCGATATCGCTTATCTGGGCGCAGACATTATTTCAAATGAAATCACTGGATTTGAGCTTGGGCCTCAATTTATAACGAAGTTTTCCTTCTTTTTTTGCCGCGCTTCTCCTTTTAGAAAAACGGTATTGAGTGCAGCGAAGGCTGAAATGGATCCGTACAAAACGAAAAGGGTCGATTGGTAGTTTTTATAGCTATCTAATAACACCGATGCATTTCCGGCTCTGATTGCACGTTGTATATATATATATACTCTCTGTATATATATGTAGATGTATTTATTTGGAGTTTTGTAGAAATGCTTTTGAGAATATGAATACATGTATGGAAGAGAGCGGGAACTAGGTGAATTCGTACAACTGCCTCTACAACGAAATGTCATTTTGTTTTTTGCATCCGAAACTACGATCATAAACACGCAAGTCGTCCTGAGACCCGTAGGCCTGCAGATACGGACTTGGAGATGGACTCGCTATTAAAAAAAATGATATTGTGAGTGGCGAACGAGAGGTGGCGCTAGTATAGCTCTCAAATGACGTGGTATATCCGCACTGGCCATTTGTTGTATGCAGCACGTCTGGCTCTGTCATGTTTTCTCATTTCGTCCGGAGTTGTAAGAGCCTAGTCGATGGGGGATAGGTAGCCATGTGCATGCTCATCCGAGACATGTTGTCGTTTTGAAGACTCAACATGGGTCTACCTGTAAACTTATCGTTCGGAATAGGAGGGGGCGTACTAACC
Organism: Mycogona germanica; assembly: GCA_034698785.1. NCBI lineage: Eukaryota > Metazoa > Arthropoda > Diplopoda > Chordeumatida > Chordeumatidae > Mycogona > Mycogona germanica. The sequence continues at coordinate 327 of JAQGBY010003810.1, read as the reverse complement.
TTAGCCATTTTTTTCCATTCGGGCCCCCATATAGAAAGCTTCCTGTTGAGCTACAAACTTAAGACAGATGATTGTTTTTTTTAATATTTTTCTAGTGGAAATATTCATGACCGGAAATATTGAACCCCGACTCTGCATGATAAGGATATTATGAGGACGATGTACAGTAACAGTTGATAATCAAATGATTTAGCAATCTATTTATTATATATATATGTAAGCCATAGATTGCCAATGCAATTGGAATCTATCCTTTCATCTCCTTCCCTTCACCCGACCAATGAGAGCGCACCCTGACGATAGCCAATGGGCAGTAGGGGTGGCGCT
>JAQGBY010003809.1:0-18158 GCA_034698785.1 Mycogona germanica | reverse complement strand
TTTCTCACATGCTGCATTGTGAGAAACGGAAGTGCACACTTATACTTGCCCGTCACTAGAAGCAGCAACTCCCATTTGATCCCCATCACTCTCCTACATCTACATGTGACAAGAGTGTCTCAATTCGCACGTAAAACAAGAAAGTCACGTCACATCGAGTGACTGTCGACTATCGCTCGTCCAAACGAATCGATATCGAACGAGCGTTTCGTGTTGGCAAACGTAATGCTATTTGCGCCGTCGTGAGTGGAGGGAGGGCCTTGACGTTTGGCGGCCACGAGTGTTCTTCCTCCTCCTCTGACTCCACTTCGTTTTGGTTGTTCAGCGTTCCGGGTGGCGTTTTTTGGCGGCCACGAATATATCTATGTCAGTGTGACAATGCCAGACGCGGATGGAATCGGCACTGCCAAAATACTCGGTGCGCCGTAACGATAAAATGCCACCGAAGTCAAGAGAATCTATCACGAACATTTTTCAACGTATCTTCCGTCAATGCCGACGGTGTCGTGCGTGTACCGGGTTGGGGGGGGTTATGATGTTTGAGTTGTACTGTATGCAGTTGTAGATTTTTTCTTGTTTGTCCTGGCAAAAACTTCGCTCAGCGCGCATTCTTCTCTTTTGTTTATGTCGTGCCGCACTGCGTGTGTACGTGTATGCCAATGGAACAACAGAAAAACAAACGTGATGGTTCTTGGTTTGTTTGCCGGCGGAGATTGTTGCCAAAATTGAGCTGGCACCGGCTCAGGTGATCCTGAGACCTTCCAGACGTCCCAGTGTCCACTGGACTTGTCACCATGTGGTCGTGGAAACCGAAGTGGTTCTCCAGAAGCTTTAGACAATAATTGGATCGCTTGACAGGGTCGGCAATACGAAGAACTTTCTGCGGCTTGATCGTTTTCATATTGTTGGTACCTCAATATATTTATAACAATTTTGAATTGTGAAAATAGTGTGACGCGTCCTTTTCAGTTGGTATACGTATTTTCGAGGACTGTGGCCACGTTCGTCCATCCATTGTCCGTCCATTGCACAACGAGAGCTCTGACGTGGATCTGTTCGAAGCCAATGTGTCTCTGGATATTGTTATCCATGAGGTGAACGCGTCCTCGCCAGATGACCTCAGGAGGAGATACCTGATGGATCTGCGCGAGCCAAATTCGGGAAATGAATTGAGCATCGAGTTTCCTTTGAGGCATTAGCGCTGCCCAAGACACTAGTCGTCTTCTGTTCGCGTCAAATAAATAGTGGCGCTCTCTTATTAGCGCCACCTATCGACAGCGCGCGACACAATGTTGCTATCATCAGTGTCTTATCTACGAGTTTATTATCACCAATGACTTGATATTAAAGCGACGCCTTTTCAGATTAAATAAAAACTTAGCAGCACGTCCACAGGCGTCACATTCCAACAGTTGACTATTAGGGACGGGACGCCTGCTTTTTTATACGGATTTTCATGGGCACCTCGAACATAAAAATTGATGACCGTAGGCGCCCCGTAGTATCAGTAGATAGCGATGTCATGAATTTCTTATGACTTATGAGTCGCGGAAACTTTGCACGCAACAAATCCAAAAATCTATACCCTTGGTATCGGATCTCTTCTCGTGTAACTTTAGCATTTTGGAAAAGTGTAATCGAAATAAATAAAACGATCTCGAAGACATGCTTCAATGTTGAAGTAGGTTATTTCGCTTTTACTTCATTCTCTTCTCGCTGCCTTTTCGAATTACTACTTTCGCATACTTTTAAAATTTGGATTTCTTAGTCCGAGCACGCTCTCATGCAAATCTGTTGATAATTCGCCGAATTGTAGCGAAAATCTTTTCAGTTCCGTTAATGTTCAACCTCCTTTACTTCTATAGAACAAACCTGGTCGGTTCGTAGGACGAGCCCGCTTCTAAAGATAAATTCGTAGTCACTTGAGCCTCGTTCGTTTGCGTAGGTCGTAGCAATTTGACGACCTCTAGGTGTAGATGTCGCGCGCGGTCGCCCATATTTCGCCGGATTTCCCTTATGTCTCGTAGATCCAATTTATTCCGTTGATGCCTGCACTCAAAATGCTTCCGGTTGCGTGCCTGTGCGGTGAAGAGAAGCCATTTGTTATTTTTTTTTCTTTCTCTTGTTGTTATCCCCCTTCCAAGTGTTCCACATAAAATTTATATGGCGTCAGACGAGCGCAGTTTGATTATTGCCGTTTACGAATGCAAGAAAAAATTGCCAGTAAACTGGGGGGAAGTTAACGATGCCGAAAATTGTAGGGCGGATGCAAACGCGCCGGGCTAAGTCCACGCAATGTTTCAGTACTGGTGACAACCTTTGACGTCGCAATGACGTGCCTCGTGACGTGGCTATTCAAATGTGCAGAACTCTCACGGCAAGCGAAGTTCTAACTTTTTCACATATTTGCTGAACATTCCAAAAGAATCGTTAGACCACTTGCATTATGCGTACAATTTCAGTGTAAATTAATTTCATCTTTGGGACCTTTGTTGTGCACAGGCATAGCTCTGAAGAAATTATTAGTTGAATTGAACTTGATTTATTGAAAACTAACAATAAAGTGTTTCAGAAGCAAGCAAGTTTGGTTCCAGGTAATTAATCAGTTGAAGTGGTTCATCTCTTTTGGTCTTTTGAATAACACAGGTGCCTATATAGGATTTCTGGGTTAGACTACTTGTCGGAATGGGGTTTGTTTCCATGGTGTTCCCGAAAAGACTTTGATGACAGTAGAACAGATGTCTGCAGCTGCTTGTTGTATTGGATTTACAGCAATTATTTACCGTTGTTTCTTCCATTGCATCGCAGATTCGTGAATCTCTGTATAGGTATCTTGATTTGAACACCTGTATTTCAGCCTGTCTGATCTGGCACGGAATGAAATTGTGCATCTGTTTTCGCTCTGTGACACAAGACAGATTAATGTATGGGCTCTTCACGCACAAAAATGTTATTGAAACGTCACCTGTCATATGTAGTGTCTGTCGCCAACATTGTCTCTCGCTACAAAAAAAAAAAAAATGCCACTACCAACCCGTTTCTTTTTGTACATGAAGTGGTCGTTGCCCTATCAAACAAAGATTTATTTTTCGAACGCACCAACGAGGCTGGCCAGTGTTTATCTACGTTGGACCTGCTATATACAGTGATACATGTATTTGCAGTTTGGATGTGTTAATATATGCGATTATATAGTGGCCGGCATGTGTCAATTTGTCATTCTGCCACCGCCGCTCAAGTTGTTGACGGGGAGAGACGGTCGAGGGGATGATCATCAGCCCCTCCACACCCGCCTTTATTTTTGTAGAAGAGCCACTGTGCGTGTTTGAGTTTGTGTCTGGCTCATAGACATTGACAGACTGCCCACGTTTATTTATTTCCACTCACTTGGTTTGGGGGGGATTGGTTTTCATCACTACTTTCGAGTCCACTTCAGAATAGCAGCTCTTCACTAGTGATTGATCAGCAATTGACTTTGTCTGTGGCTACATCGCAGTCATTATGCGGTTATCCGAGCTTGATGATATCGTCAGGGGTTTGCCGCAGTGAAAGAGGAAGCGTTGCAGCTGGTTTAGCTCAGCGAATCAATATGAAAGCGTATTGCACGAAAATGTCTAAGGAAGCGCTCTTAAGTCGTTCTTAACGATCAATGGTTTAATTAGATGAACATTAACAGTAATATAGAATATTAATAGAATGGCAGTCGTTAAATAGCGTATGGGTTTCTGGGTTGCCTTTTCTATCTGTCTATGAAAGTCTCTGACGTGACCCGACAAAATACATATTTACTCGCCCCACAGCAGTGGCCCGGCAACCTTTGGACGGGATACGTGGAAACGTCGCACAAACGCCGTGCATTGTTTGTTTTTTCTCGACATTAAAATGATCGAAAGGTCATTGTCAGTTGGTCCCCCCCCCCCCAACTTGTCGAGGGTGTGCACATCACCGTGGTGCCGTACGTTATCCTCGTCTCTTCCCCTCTCTATTGTTTGCACAATATCTTTGTTGTGGTGACACCTTTTATTAATGTTTGTCCTGCTGGGCAGTTGTTGTGGTTCTTCCTATGCCGGGTATGCGACGGGTGGTGACAAGTGCGTCAAATTAAACAGGACCCATTCTCTAACCCTGAAATAAATGTTTATTTTGACGCTAACAAAAATTTGGTGTCTTGAAATTGCATTCATTCGTCTTTTTTTATGATTAGTTAGTTTTTAATTATACTAAATGTTAGTTTTCTTAAATTATTTTTAAGATTATGTTATCGCCAGTATCGGGTTCAAAATGGAGCAATCTTGACGATTCCTGGCAAACGGTTTAAAAAGTGTTGAACTCTATAAAACTGTTTCTAGTAATTTAGTTTCCTCTTTTCTTTTATCGTCCTACAAGTCCTTGAGTACAGAGTAGCTGATAGTAAACTATGCAAATACACGGTTAGTGTGCATTTATCAGAACTGCGATTTGTCTCTTGTGTTCCTTTCCACGATAACGATTCGCTGAATTCTAGGCACAGATAAATTGTCCCCAAAGACAATTATGCAGAGTCAGCAGCATTGTAACGCCTGGTAAAATCGAGCAAACGAAAAAGTTACATTGGTTCTGTATCAGGTACCGCACATACTTTATTTCAAATGTGTCTTTGAAACGACACATGTTTGGAAAATGAATCGGTACTAGTCTAGATTAAATTAATCGGTATTGATCGCATACACTTTTTTTTTCTGTTACCATCCTTCGAAGTTGCACCGTGCAAACTTATGTATCTGGTTTATTTAACGAATTTTGTCCCAACCTTTCTTTCATTCCAGAAGCTGATCATCCAGTCGTGTCGATGGATCCACCCGATTCCCACATTCCGCCAGAACGTTTGACCAGATTTCGGTGTTCGCCGCCGTACCAGCGACTGCAGCGCCGCCACGAAAATTAGGACGCCGTCGTCGGCCGGTAGGCGCCGGGTCGCCTCCATCGCCATCCCCGCCGTCCCAGCAGCCGTCTCCGGCGCCGGTCCCGGCACAGGCAGGATGACGCAGTCGCTGATGCTGGGCAAGCGCTTCTTCTGCCGCGAGTGGGCCTTCGCCAAGATCCACCACTGTCTGGAGACGCGGCTGACGTCCAAGACCTGCGGCGCGCTCGTCATGGGCGGCCCGGGCAGTGGCAAGACGGTGCTCTGCTGCGAGATCGTCAATCCGACCTCCAACCACGGCCGTCAGAGGGCACTCAAGCGACGCCTGCTTGCTTACCACTTCTGCCAGGGCCATGACGTCGATACGCTGTCGGTCTCCAAGTTTGTACGCAGTCTGGTGCAACAGGTATACATGCTCTTCTGGACTTGACTGAATTGTGAATGAGTCGAAATAGAAATATTGAATTTCTTAATTTTCTGTTTTTATTTCCACTCGGCGTTTTGTCGGTGGTATTCGACAGGAGCATTGACTCTCGCCCGTGCCCGGAATCGATCCCGGGACCTTCGTGCCTATGTATCTCAACCAACTAAGTTACATGGATTATAAGTTTTAAAATCCATATTGAAAAAATTCAATATTAAATTACATTTTTCTCCTCGTATCAAATAAGACTAGTCGTAGCCCAATCGATATTGCGACTGACTGTGGCTCGGCGGTCCTGGGTTCGATTCCCGGCTATTAGATCCCGGGGTACTGATGAAAATGTACCCTTCACATAGTACCAAGAGGGGTACATGAAATCCAGGAGTGCAGTTGACTAGAGTGAATTAAAAAAATCTTTTTCCAACTTGTGAAAACAATATCAACTTAACATTTTTATATTTTGAATTTATTCACATACTCACGAATTATTCATGGTATTTTTGTGCAGTCCAACTTGTTACAGAATAATTCTATTTAACTTTCCCAACTGTTCTATTTAACTTTCCCAACTGTTCTATTTAAATTTCCCAACTGTTCTATTTAACTTTCCCAACTGTTCTATTTAACTTTCCCAACTGTTCTATTTAACTTTCCCAACTGTTCTATTTAACTTTCCCAACTGTTTAGGTTGTGTTTTGAACTAACAATCGATTTAATAAATCGGCCTATATCGTTTTCCGTTATTTCAGTAAATCTCTGGAACTTTTTTTGTTGCGAGAAATGGATTGAGAATTATTTGTGTATTCTTCTTTCAGCGGGGCCCTGGGTGTTTATTATTTATGGTTTTTCTGTTCTCTTCTGTATTCTTCATCTCAATTTTGTTTGGTTCCAGCTGTTGTGCTTCGTAGCACGGGAAGTTGGGCTCACGCTTGTTTTCCGTATGAATATTGTAAATCGATGAAGACACATGCTCGCTGCGAAGGATCGGGATTGGTGTAGATCGAAAAACAATTTGCACGACGTGTTGATGTTTACGTATCATAGCAACAACTCAAGCCTAGTGTGTGTCATGAACGGATCGATGTTTGTGTCTATAATTTTCGTTGTGTGCTCCTTGCCAGAAAGATTCAGTATTCAAAATAAGTAGGTTACGTATAATTTATTTGAATGCCCCATTTAGCCTCCAATTACTCTGAATCAATATGAAGTTTATCTCAACAAAACAAGATACTTTTTTTTAAAGCAAAGAAGAAGCTAGTGGTATAATATAAACAATAATAGGTGTAACGTGTAGTTTAATAGTATAACTATAGGTGATAGTAAATAAAGAATATAATTATGTCGTAGCTAGTGATTATTTTTTCTTGTATTTTTATTTAACAAAATTCGTTTCTTGAATACACAATCCACTTAAATACGCATGTTATTTAATTTCAGAATGTTTACTTATCTTTCTAATTTCTTTTTACCCCATTTTAACAGGTGGCCAACTCGGAATTGGTGCCCGGCTTCGCAGCCAAGCTATTGGACCCCGAGGTCCAGGCGGCACTAGAGGAGGAGGAGCTTGCCCGCAACCCGGACGAGGCGTTCAAGAAAGCCGTTCTCTTCCCTCTCCTGGAGGTTGACCCGCCTAAGCAGACATGCTTTTTGCTGGTCGATTCAATTGACGAGACCTACCTTCAGACAGTGGATGAGCGCAACACGGGCACGGGTAGCAGCTGTGGCGGTGGCAACAACAGCATCGTCAGTCGCACCATCCCCGAGCTGCTGGCCAACCACCACCAACTTTTCCCCCAGTGGCTCCTCCTCTTCTGCTCATCGCGCAAGCAGAGCAAGCCGGTCAACAAGCTATTCACTGGCTTCCGCAAGATCAGCCTGGACGACTTGCACAAGGCGCACGTGGTTCGTGACGTCCAGCAGTACATCCTGTCGCGGCTGGACCAAGAGGAGTCGTTGCGCCAGCACCTGAGCCGTGAGACGGCCGAGATGCTCAATCAGCTTCACATCAAGAGTAATGGTTGCTTCCTCTACCTGGAGACGGTGCTCAACGGCGTCATCGAGAGCTTCATCGTGCTGCGCGAAATCCGCGAAATTCCCGGAACGCTCAACGGCCTTTACCTGTGGCTGTGCCAACGCCTCTTCAATCGTAAACAGTTCGCCAAGGTCCAGTCCGTGCTTAATGTACTACTGGCCGCGCGTCGGCCCGTCTCCATCGATGACCTGTTCACCTGCTTGCGCGTGCGCCAGCCAAACCTGGCCAAGGAGGACTTCAACAAACGGATACTCATGCTGAGCAAGTTACTGTTAGATGGTCGTGAGGCCGGCGGCGCCGGCGCCACTAAGATCCTGTTTCACCACAGTTTTGCCGAATGGCTGCTAGACGTCAAACATTGCACCCAGAAGTACCTGTGTAATGCGGCCGAGGGTCACGCCCTACTTGCCATGTGCTACACTCTGCGCGCCACCACTCTGACCAGCACAGAGGTGCAGGACCTGGCCTGGCACCTCAATCGAATGGCCATGCCCAAACCGTTTGACCAGTCATTGCTACCTCTCTGGATGATCTACAGCGGTGCCCCCACCAGTGAAGTGTCTCTCCTGAATGGTTCTTCGTCCGCTCAACGGGATCACAAAACCACCTGCCTCTTGTTGGACGCAGGTGCTGGACGTGGTGGCATCGGTTTCGGTGCCGATTTGTTGGTGGCACCCATGCCGTCGCCTGAGGATGATTTGGCCGATACGACGGTGACTGGCGAGCTGGACCCAGTGGACGAGCTGTTGGCGGCCAATGGGGTATCGCTGGGCTGGGTGGATGATAACCAACGGACGTTGCTGCACAATGCAGCCTACGAAAATGATGCGCGTCTGGCTTCCCTGCTCATCCAGCGGGGCGTGGAGGTGGAGCGGATTGACAAGAACGGACAGACCGCGCTCAACTTGGCTGCTCGACAGGGACACACGGAGGTGGTGACCCTCTTGCTGGAGGCGGGCGCCGCGCTGGATCACGCAGACACCGACGGCTGGACGCCGTTGCGTTCGGCAGCATGGGGTGGCCATGCTGAGGTGGTTTCCGCGCTGCTTGCGCATGGTGCCCGTGTGGATTTGGCCGACGCTGACCAGCGGACGGCGCTGCGGGCGGCCGCCTGGGGTGGCCACGAGGAGATAGTGTGTAAGCTGCTGGAGCACGAGGCCTGCGTTAACCAGGTGGACAACGAAGGTCGGACGGCGCTTATCGCGGCTGCGTACATGGGCCACGGTGACATTGTGGAACACCTGCTCAGTCGGGGGGCCCTTGTCGACCACGAAGACCAGGATGGGCGAACAGCACTATCTGTGGCTGCCTTATGCGTGCCAGCCAGTGAAGGCCACGCGCGGGTGGTGGATATCCTGCTGGAGAACGGCGCTGAGGTGGACCACCGTGACCGAGATGGCATGACACCCCTGCTGGTTGCCGCCTATGAGGGTCATCGTGAGGTATGCGAGATGCTGCTCGAATATGACGCGGATGCCGACCACGTTGATGCCAGCGGTCGCACACCGCTTTTCGCTGCCGCTTCCATGGGTCACGCGCGTGTTGTCAACCTCCTTCTGTTCTTCGGTGCAGCAGTCGACGCCATCGATGCCGAGGGGCGAACCGTGTTGTCTGTGGCAGCCGCCCAGGGCAACGCAGACGTCGTGCGTCAGCTATTGGACCGTGGTTTGGACGAAATGCACCGGGACAACTCTGGCTGGACGCCGTTGCACTATGCCGCCTTTGAGGGCCACCGTGAGGTGTGCGAGGCGCTGATGGAGGCCGGGGCGCGTGCCAATGAGATCGACAACGATGGTAAGCATGCGCTTATCCTAGCGGCTCAGGAGGGTCATTCGGCCGCCGTTGGGGCGTTGCTGGATGGCGGTGCCACTGTCGAGCATCACTCGCACGATGGCAAGACAGCGTTCCGGGTGGCCGCGTTGGAGGGTCACCGGGACGTGGCCGCAGCACTCATCGAACAGGGCTCCGATCCCAACTACGTCGACGCGGATGGCCGCTCCACCCTCTACCTGTTGGCGCTGGAGAACCGCCTGCCCATGGCAACCTTTCTGCTGGACTGCAACGTGAACGTGGAGACCACCGATCCGGAGGGCCGCACGCCGCTGCACGTCTCCTCGTGGCAGGGGCACCGCGACATGGTGCAGTTGCTGCTCGCTCGTGGCGCCAAAGTGGACGCCACCGATCTGGACCGACGGACGGCACTGCAGCTGGCTGCCTGGCAGGGCAACGCGCAGGTTGTCAAGTTGCTCTTGGAGGGGGGCGCCACCGTGGACCATACATGCAATCAGGGTGCTACTGCTCTGTGCATCGCCGCGCAGGAGGGACACGAGGACGTGGTGCGAACGCTGCTGGAGCACGGTGCCGATCCGAGCCACGCCGACCAGTTCGGAAGAAGTCCGGCCAGGGTGGCCAGCAAATGTGGTAATCCAAAATTTTTTTTAGGATGGCACCGGGGATGGTTCATAATACGTGGATTAAAAATTACTGGACACAATTTAGGGCACTTGTGAATGTATACTATAACTTTTTCTTAGTATCGCGCATTATGTAATTATTTTTCGATCTGTTAAAACACTAGTCTCGAAATATATGTTAATTTATTTTGTGCTCGTTACCGGTATCCTAAATTGTGTCCAGCAATTTTTATTCCACGTATTATGAAGTGTGGTAATGAATTTTTTTCTTGGAAAAAATAAGTTGTGCCGGAGACCACTGAAATTTAATCAAGCTAACGTAATGCTACGCCTTCATTTTATTAGCTATCACTAATATTTTCAAACAATCACTCTGCATGTCTCTTTAGAATTCAATTTGAAAACACTACATTTATGGCAAATGTATTGATATTACGGTCCTGATAAATATTAAAATATTAATTTTTAATTATAATTCTTTTCGATGCTCCCAACTTAAGAACTGAACTTTTTAATAATCTTTTGGTCCTTTTTTCAAATGTCAAATTTTCCATGCAAGGCGAACACTTTGTTGAGTAGGTAATCATGTTGTTTACTTTATTGAATTACTTCAACTTAATTTATATTTCATTTCTATCATTTCTCTCACCAACTATCCTGTCTAGGGCACACGAACGTGGTGAAACTGTTGGAGGAATATGGCGGCTCATCTGGTGGTTCGTCGCGGTCTCCTGGTCAGTCGGCCGCCGGCTTCCCGGGCAGTCGCAGCACTACTTCGGTGGCCTCCTGCTCCACTGCAGAGACCAAGCCGTGCAGCGCCATCCTATGTCCGCCCGGTTTCAACTCTCCGGCCGCCTCGCCTGAGTCCACCTACGACAAACGTCGTTCGTTCGTCTCCAACCCCTCCTCCTCCAAATCGTCCGGCAACCTTACCACCTCCACCAAATCATCTCAGAACTCGAGGCATGGCGGTGCCGCATCCGTGGCCCCCGCCTCGTCCAACGTTACCGCTGGTGGTGGCGGCGGCTACGTTGGCTCTGGTGGTTGTGGCGCGGATCCCCCCACATTTCCTCACGGACTCTTCGTGGAAGGCTCGGCACCTCCGTCCGCCCACCAGGGCTGCCTATCGTTCACCCAACAACTCCAGCAGTGCACCAAAAATCGAAACCGACCTCTAAGCCGGCTGCTGTCGCCGCTGGGCGAACCGCCCAGTCTGACTAACACGCCAGTTCAGTCACCTGTCGGCCTATCGGCGGGCGACCTGCGACATCAGCTTCACCAGGGTTTCCACTGTTTATCGCAAATGTCCTGCTCCTCGTCTAGTCCGCGGGCGCCAGCCTCGCTCGCCTCCGACGTGTATCAGCCGCGGCGGACCTCGCACGACAGTGCCGCCAGCAACAACAACGTCAATAACAACAATGGTGGTCACGGTGGTGGACCGCGCACGTCCCTCTACAGCAGGGGAGGCCGCGTGCCGCCGCAGATCCCCGAAGAAGTCCACCCGTGCTGGGGTCGCGGTCCGTTGCCCCCGCTGCCGTCCTCTCCGGTCCATGGTGGTGGCGACGTGCTGGGCGCCTCTCTCGGGGTCACCTACTCGCCCGAGGCCAAGCCCAGGCGCAACGGCATCGTCACCAACCCCAACTACAAGGGCACAACGGTGCCGGCCGTCGGCATATCACTGTCACCGGGCGGCAGTGGTAACGCGCGCAACTCGGCCGTGATGGGACTGGCCAGTGTGAACGGTGGTGGTGGTGGTGGTGGCGGTGGTGGACAGTGCTCGATGCCGCCACACGTACAGGTCGCCCACAAACAGCAGCTGAAGACTATCTCCTGTGATCACTCGATGACCCGGCCGAATGGTTTACCTCTGAAGAAGGAAACTCCGCTGTAGAATTGGTGAGTTGGACTTGGTGTACGATTTTAATACAATATGATTTACAGCTAAACGAAAGTAGTATTTCATCGAAATAGTTTTGTTCAATTAAAATGTTGTCCAGCCTTTTATTGCATATTTTTGACATACTTTGCGTATACTGTATGTATCTCATAAATTGGCCATGTACCGATAATCTGTGTTTCTTCTAATTTATCGTTTCAGAGACGACCTTAATTTAATACTTCAAGTGTCAAATGCTATATTTTATTTTTGATGAAAGCAATGCCGCTTTTCCGTCAGATTAATTTATAAAGTTCTCATTTTTTGTTTAGCTTTTTTTTTTGCAACCTTCTTGACAAAATCGGATTTGTGAGGGTGGAGACATACAAGATGTTTACGAACTATTGAATTATAATTCAAGTCATAAAATATTTGCGCGTTTTATGAACTTTGTATTGAAATTTGTTAAGAAATTTCGGTCATGAGATCAGTTAGGTTGCTTTAATATTTTGGTTGCCACGTTCAGAATTTTACTCATCGTGAGAATGGCTTTAATTATAGGCTAGATGAAGGAATACGATCTAGTATACTTAAATTTTGTCGTTAACCGTCCTTACATTTTCACTCGTTCACCCGCTGCCAAAATAATTTTTATAAATCGTTTTTCTCAATGCCAGCTTAGTAGTGGTAAATGGCTTTGACGTGACATTTGTCAACACGCCATTTAATCAAGACATATTCGTTAAACGAGAATAAGTGTAACGCTGGAAATTCAAATATCGTGACAACATTTTCTGACTTGAGTTATTGTTGAAAACGTTGTAAATTGTGATCGTGACTGTCGGGAGATTATTAGCCTGTTGTTCGTGATATTCGTAGGATGTGATTGCTTGGGTTGCTTGCTGAAAGCTACAGACCTGTGGTGTTTTCGATGTTTTGAAGTGCTTTTTTTTTGCTGCTTAGTCATCACTGCCAATTTCACAATTCTAATATTCCCTCTTGTTGAGACAGCCCGTCGTCAAATGAGAAGTTGTCATTCCTCACTGAAGTTATTCTCCTGAGACCAGACTTAAAAGAAATATATTTTTTTACTGATCGACATATTTGACAAATAAGTCATCATTTTTTTTACTGTATATTATCCGATATTTCATTTATATATTCATTATTATGATCTTTGATAGAATCTAAGCTAATTTACAAAATTTCAGGTACCAATCTGAGGTATTTTCGAATTGAGGTTTTGGCATCATTTTATTACGATTGCATTAATTAAAGATGCAGATCTTATCTTGACCATTAAGTTTTCAATTTTTCTCGAGCGGCACGCATTAGATATCTGTCCATCCTGTGAGATTGGTATTGGTCTCAGGAGAATAAATAGGTGCTTACCAAGTTGAGACTGCTTACCAGACATGTACAAAAGTGCAAAACATATTTTGTGTCCTATGCTAGTTATTTTATTTCTTTTTAAGTAGTGCTAAATGTACGAAAACGATATTATGGTGTATTTACATTGCAAAAGTTGGCATATTTTTTGCTCAGATGATGACAACTATTCCTAAGTTTGGATATACACCTGTGTTATCTATCTATCATGAGCATATTTTCACTCAGATTCATTCAATATTTAAAAAAACATTTCTGAACAACGACCACATCGTTGAATGAGTTGAACAAATAATACAGTGATTAAGAGAGTTTCGATTGATCTGCATTTGCATTTGCATTCATTTCTTTGGATGGTTTCATTTCTTCGATGGATTGGCATATGGAACTAGATGACATTCAACGCATTTATCATTTCAATTGTTTTTTTATTTTCCAACAGATCATTAGGTTTTTAATTCAGTCATTTTTTATTTGTTAACCGATGTATACTTCTCTGCAGTCGATGAAACTCACCACATTGGTTAAACGACTAGAATTTAGCAATGTCATATTAATTGAGGTAAAAATTGACCGCTTGAACGAAATCGCCATAAGATGTGTGTTGGTAAGCACAGTCGCATTTGCTGCTTTTTAGAGAGCCTCATGTAATGTAATATTATATTGAAATTCCAACCGAAATAATTGTAGATCTGACTTCAATTAAATTGAATTAGTGCACTGCAGTAGGTTTGACTTTCGAGAAACGCAGCGTCTTTTGTGTCATATGTCACCGATCAAATAACGAACTTGTAAATGTCCCGATAAAATTGTTTCAATGTTTGTATTTTGTACATTTATTTTACGGTTAAATGATTAAAATGAAGTTTTATATTTAAATGTGTTTAGTCTTCTTACAGTGTGCAGACCTTAGTTGGTCTTAGTTTCTCATAAAATCTCTTGTTGATCGCACGATGGTGGATTTTTTTCCCGCTCATCTGTCCTAATTTGGCTGCCAGGAACATGCCAGTGATACTGGAAGAGGACACCCACCTCAGCGATATCTTAATCAATTTCCGTGGGTATGGATAGGCCCCAGGTCATTGGCTTGCATTTTACCCCTTTGGAACACCACGTTTTTCTTCAATGCTCCCTAGAATGGCGATCGATCTGTGCGAAGTCTATAAACTGGAGATTGAAATACAAACGAGTTGTTTGTTGGACGTGCGTCATGGACATAGCAGTCAGACCATGGTTTTGATTGATCGCACGATTGAAGTGATCAAGGCTGTCCATTCGGAATTTGATTATCGGAACCTATTATTTATATTCTCAGTTATCTGGAATCTACGAAGTTTCACCGATACGACGATTGATATATGGTTTTTTGGAAAGTACGAGCTAATTGCTCTCGTTTGTTGTTTCGTATGCTGGTGCAATGTGTGGGCAATTAATCAATATATATTTTTTTTAATTACACTAAAAAAACAATCTGGGACATGTGTTCAAAACGACTTGCCTTTTTTCCCTCCGTTTTCCTCAGTTCTTCTCTGACTGAAAACGTAGTTTGAAGTATCCCGAAACATTTATTATTAGTTTTTCATTATATCGAATATAAACAGAGTCCGCGCCGGGATTAGAACCCTGGAAATGGCAATTTATTCCGCGCGAAAAATTGCTCAAATTCTACAGAAATAATATAAAAATAATAATGTACAGAAGATTCAGAAGTACAGAATAATTACATATCATAAAACATCAGGTAAAAATGTCGATAATCCGGAAATTTTCGATGATTGAGTTTTTTTCACTAATCCGGTGAACTAACAGCTTAACTTCCTCTCCGACCGTTTTTCATTGAACATCATATTATTCGATGCTTGAGTAAATGCTAAGAAATACAATGCACATGTACTCGTAAATGGGCAAACAGTTTCGCCGTGATTAAGTTTATACTTACGTGCTCTGAAGAAACTAATTAAGGTGGTTAGAGGTCAAGAGGACATGGTGACTAAACCGTCTTGACCCCCGCTGCTAATTACTCCGCCATTGCCAAGAAAGGCCAAGCTATCTTGGCACGCACATCGATCCCTTAAAGGGATCTGTATCGTTCAACCTGTTCAATGTTCAAGAGGTGAAGCAGACTTTTGCTTTCGTGCCATCGTTAATACCTCTTTATACGATACACACAAGCAGGCAATTAACTCGGCGCGAAAAAAAAAATTAAAATATCGAGTGCGTCGTGTCCATGGCCTAACATCGCGAACCCACCAATATATTGTATTGCCCTGTGTGTGTGTGTTGATAAACAACGATAGACACACTCAAGGTTTGCCAATATCGATGCGTGATTCACTCGCCGGACTTTGGTCTCATAAAATTGACCATCAGTGACTGGATACTACGTGTGTATTCGTTCGTACTATTTCCTCTTGAGACCCCCCCCCCCTCCCATGTTAACATGATTGTAGCACTAAATCTCTTTCAGCTTTCTCCACGCGACTAATGATTAATCTGGATATATCAATCAATTACCAAATAAATACATTACAGATCTTTTTTCTGATGTTTTGCGATTTCTCGCAGAATCTTCTCCCGCAAAAAGCGTTTTCAAATTTTCAACCAAAACGTTTATTTAATTTTTGTCTAAAAAATCATGTGCATTGAAATTTAACTTAACACACTAAAGGCATTTCAACCAATCAAGTTTGAGTGTAATTATCCCTAATCAGAGTTTGGGTTTTAGTGTTAAGAATGACTTCTGAAACTTTTTGATAAATAAATGTCACATTCTCTCATCGACTTTTTAATCATTTTTAGGTTGTGGTGTGTTGTAGTCATTCCGTGCACTTTCTCTTCCATCAAACAGCTTTGATGAACGCAGATGGATCTAACACGGAAAAAATGATTGCGAGTGGCCGAAGCCATCACCCAAAAATCAGTGTTGTCCACCGATAAGATCGATATTTATCGATGCCTTAGGGGATTTTGTTAACGTAAGCCGGGCAACACGTTTCGTTGATCTTCTTAAAACACCATCTTCTAAGATTCAGAAACACTTTAATTTGAACATTCAATTTTTTTTCCTAAACTATCTAACTTTGTGTTTTTATTTATTTGAATTTTCTTTCTATTGAACATCTATTTCATATATTTCTGTTCGTAACATGATTTTTAAGATCTTAGATACGTTTTTGTAATGAATTATGATTGTACGATTATTTGTATGTTTTGCGCAATAGCATTTACGGTTCCGATTCTTCCAATTTCGAGTACCGGTAATTGTGTTTATTCCAGGAATTAGCACCATTACCACCAGCACAGTGTTTGGACCAGTGAAAAGAGGTTGGGGGTCCTCCGAGGCTGTTCACGCTTGAGAAGTTCACGAGACTGAATGTGGCGTGCGAGCCAACACCAGTCTACAGGTGCGTCTATGCCGCCGCGGACGACAGTTGCAAGATGTCTGATAACCTTTCGCTTTCGTTAAATGGTTTGGGGCGAGGTCGTCTCCATCACCCATCATGTGAAATAAAAGGATTAATCAACGGGAGAAGGTTGTTGCCGACATCACGTATCTATAATGTACGTACACACACTGGCCATTTCTATTGGACACACCTTGTTTCGGCTTGCCGCTAAATCCTATAAAAAAATATCCACATTGGGTTTGTTTCTTTTTGCGCTAATCCAATCAAATGTGTGGCGTACTACTAGGATAATAATAGTGTCTGTTAATGAATAACAAACTGGAAAAGAAAGCGAAAACTATGTCCACTTGGTTTTCTAGCACATGCATTTTCCCCAATGACCTCAAAGTATATTTCTGATCGAGCCAGGTGAATGAAAAATTAGAATAAAAATTGAAATTATTTATTAACGCCGAATTTTCCGGGTGTGGGGATCAAATTGTCAACTTGCCGCTGTAATAAAATGAAAAAAGTCTCAGGAGGTTAGGTTTTAAATTATTTTCAATAAAAGAAATTTAGATCTTTAAAACTTCTAAAATAAATTTTAGAAACTGTTACTCAAAAATTAACTGATGGATTAAAGGTGTCTTTACTATCAGACATCACTCTACTATGTTCCAATTTCAATTGGAGATTTATTTTTCTTCTTAAAAACAATATCTATCTCGGCGTGTTACAGAACGCTTTCCAATTCTAAAATAAAATTGCAGAATGAGATTTCGAAATAGTTCTGGGTTTAAAATCAATATTTCAAAATCAAAATGACATGTACAAAGACTTCCTAGGAATTTAAATTGACGGAAAAGAGCCCGAGACGAGCGTCTCTCAGACGATCACAAATAATTTAAAAGAGGCCGTTGGGGTTTTGTCAAATCAAATTCGTGGTTTCCGTCCTCAATTTATGAGCATTATCAAAGAGGCTTCCTACAATAGTTGAGCTCACCGTTTGAGATTGCCGCCAAAGTGATTCGCACATGTCATTTATTTTCTATCATTTAAGTATTTGTGGTTGAACTTGGACCACATTAGTTTCTCTCTCTCTCTATCTCTCTCTTACGAGACCTCGTCCCTCCCTTGTTTACACCTTCACCTGAATGTTCAATGTCTCTCTCTCTCACACTCACTCTAATTACTCGAATAAGAGTGCCACACTTGACTGAGCATGGAGCTGTCGCAATTTTACGAGTATCAAGTGGATGGCTCCCAACAATTGAAGTTAATTTTGCTTGCCCTGGCACAGCTTTTTAATTGGAGCAAACCAGATAAGTTTTGGCACAACATCGGCTGCGCCACTAACCAAAATAACTATAAAATTAAGTCGACTCTCTCGTTACCACTCTGCGTCCAATGCCGAATCAGTTTATTAGAGGGCTTTCATCGTTCTTTAACTGTTTTTTGCGGCTTATCTCCTATCGAATGATAGGAATATTTTGAACTTGCGACAGGACCCATTTGGCCGTCTATGATATGACATTTAATTCTACCGTAAATTCCGTATCTCATTTTGCCTTTACTTGGATTAACGAATTATTTTGTCAACAGCGTTTATGGATGGGGAAGTCTGAAGAAGAAATAAACATAAATGTTTTTAATAAAATAGAATATTCATAATAAATTCATAACGAATTCATAATGAAATAGGGGTTGTCTCCGGGACAGCACCGGACGAAAAAAGAC
>JAQGBY010003808.1:0-18162 GCA_034698785.1 Mycogona germanica | reverse complement strand
GAAATGATGTGCTTTCGTGATTGGTATTTTAGATCTTCCTCATCCGGAACCAGGGAACATTGATCTCCAAAATTGAATCAACAAACCTATAATTAAAGGGAATTTTTTTTTAGAATTTACAAAATTGAACATTCCACAATTAACGCACCACGAGTTATCATACACACATTTACAAAAAACGATCCATTCTATTATTGGAATGAAATAGACAAACTCGTACCAAGAATTTACTCGCCTGAAGGTTTCGAGATTCGAAATTATATGATTGATAAATAATAATGTAAAATTTGTTCTTGTTCTAAGATAAAGGAAAATAAGCAGCGATCAAAACTTAAACACTTTCACAGGAGTGTTGAAATTTAACTTTTTACGCGTTTGAAAGAAAACAAAATTCTGAATGTTACAAATTTAAAACTTTGGATTCCCTAACTGTAAGAACTGAAATCTAGAATTTCGAGAGAAACAACGGAGAATTTGATATTTGCCAACCAATAACTGAAAATTTTGGAAAATCGTCAAAAGAATAAACCAAGGCCTACGAATGACTACCGATTAAATAATTGAATTTGAAAGCCTTGGCTTGAGTATCAATTTTTGCGAATTAGCTACCCGACCCCAAATCTGACTCTCGGTACCCCCTGGCGAAGTGCTCATTGACTTCCTTAGAAAGAAAACTCGAGTGTTTTGTCTCGCTCATGTGTACATTCGATAACTGAATCTAGTCGAATATTATTTGAATTTTGGACTTTCGTTATTTGTTTATCTTTATCGTATTCTCTTTAATCGTCGCTATTAAAAGAGCATTATTTCCTTGATAGATGGTAGTTACCTGTGTCGTCTTGTAGTTTCCATCACCGCTTCGGAGTCGCTTCGTTTCAATATTGTTTCTCTAAGGAAAGAAAAAATAGGAGAAAATATTGTTTCTCTCGAGTCATTAGTGATTATGAGAATATTGTGTAATGGTTACATAAGAGTGTTCCTCGGTATCTATCGTAAGGATACATTTTAAGGTTTGTTGTTGTTTCCACTTTTTTTTTTTTAATTATTGACCAAACAGAGTGGCTTGATTGTACTAACACATCGAGTTAATTTTCTACGATTATAGAAGAGATTGTTTGTGAGTTAGTTAAACAATCCTATTCTATTTTATTTGTATTATATTTGCAATTTTGTTCAAAACTTTTTTGGTGAACTAAACATCTGATCGACAGTTCTCCGATGGTCTAATGATCTTATTATCTCGATTTACTCGTTCTTACATTGTTACATTTTCGCCTTTAATAGTTTGACTTGATGGTAAACCCTTCATCTCCAGAAACGAGTTCTTCCTATATTTATGTTTACATTAATAAATCCACTCACCGGTATTTGATAAGCAGGTCACCTGTCACTGAATCCTCCTCCTCCAGGAATCACGGGCCATTCAGATACTTCTACCCAAGTCTTCCATCGAACCAGCTTCGTCCTAGGATAAATACAAACAATAAATAAAATTAGCTAAACACATTAAAATCCAATTTAACTTTAGAGATCCAGGAACCTTCGCCAGTGATTTTGTCTTAAATTTGATCCAACAAACGCGAATTTTTGTCTTAAATTTGATCCAACAAACGCGAATTTTTATTGTGCTCCGAGTATTTCGTCAAAGCGAACGTGACGAGGATTATTTTCTTGTATTAATATTGGTTAAAGTTTAGAAATTCATATTAAGTAGTTTAATTTAAAATTTAAATTAGTTTATAGGGTACAGAACTAACGTTTGCCTATTAAAAAGTACACATTCTCGTGGCTTAAATCGCTAAGTTGTCCTTATTTCGAAATTAGCTAAAGTGATAACAAGAAAAACCCTAGCAAAAAAAATTGTGTCTTACCTATTGTCGAGTGCCCAGTGCCTTACCGGGTTTTATGAATGCCTAGTCCCGTCTTTATTTGACGAGTGACTGAGAGATAGCAGCTTCAAATCAAAAAAGGAAAAAAACATTAGTTTAAAAGTTGTTTAATTAGTAAAGACGTGGCTCTTTTTAAAGTCTAAGTTGTAAGATTCCCTCCGAGAAAGTGTATGACCTGCATTGGTTGTTAGTATTTTTTTATCCATGTAGTGTTGACAAACGAGTACCATTTCCATTCCTTTTTATCAAATTGTGTTGGTTTTGTTTTTGAATTTATTCAAGTGTTCTGGCATGATTTGCATTCCCGACAAATCAGCACAGTATTGCTAAATGTGATATGTTTGTTACCATATTTTTTTATTTATTGTTTGATGATGAGAACGATCTGGTTTAGTTATCGTCCTTGTTGTGTTGTCACGTTGAGAACCTTCATCGTCTTCCTGCGGTTACGTGTTAGTTAGTGGCGGGTAGGAGACTTCAGGGTTCTCGTTTTATCTCTGATCTGTATTCCATTTTCATGAATAGAATTCATTAAGTCGACTTTCGATTATGTTAAAAGTGTTATTTCGTTCTTTGAAGTGTTGAATTCAGGAATTAGAATTCAACCAGTTTATTGATCTTAATGTCTTGGTGGTTTCAACCATAGTGATTTTGCGGTCAAGTTACCTGTCTTCGGTTATTACAAGTGATATTATTTGGGAAAGGTCATAATAACGAATTTACTCACGGTTACTAGTTCCTCTTTTGATTCTCAGTTGACGTTCAGTCGTCGCTGGGGACTGATATTTCGCCAAAGTGTCCTATCGATTTGTCTTTAATGAAAAGGTTTATGAAAATAAATGTTGGTTATTATTTTCAACAGTAATTTGTACATCCTTTAGTTCAGTCCCAAAAATATGTTCATGAGAAAACCCTTACCTTTTAAATGATCCTGTGGATTGTACCCACTAGCTCATCCAGGATCATTGGATAATTCAAAGACATCACACCTCGAGCAGAGACTCGATACGGCATTCTGGAAAATCAAACGCATAATTGTAGAGTTAAATACTGTAAACTGGGGCCAGTACAACTGGCCTGGCTTCATCGCTTGCACCTACCTGGTGTATTCACATAAACAGCAAAATTCGCTTCCACCACCATTTATGATTCACACCCATTTTAAAATCGCTTCCACACCTATAACATCTTGTTAGATCCACATTTTCGCAAAAGATAAACTCAATTCGTTATCATATTACCTTGTTTAGGCCCCCTCAGTCTTCGCTCAATTCTTTTCTGTCCGCCATCTTGGTACAGCTGATTATATCCATGCTCCAGCGCCCCTAGCGGCCACCGTTCGGATCGATCGTGACACAAAACAACGCATGCGTCAACGTTCGAAATTTATACGGACGCAACACTAGAGCCGCAATAAGCCAACGCTAACCTCAAGCGAGCTAGTTTCACACCATTTTCTGTCCGAAAACAATTAAACATCGATGTTCCTTAGAAAATGGGCATGCAATAAATTATTCCTTTTACTTTTATACCATAAACCGAACATTATACAACGATTTTTACCTTTCTATTCTGTAAGGCGATTCAAAATTAACAATAAGCGACGCCATTTTTGTTTAGTTCACACAAGAGGTGCTGATCAGTATATGTAATCACGTTGTACTTGCCCAATTCAGAATACCATCGAATCTATGATAAAGAACTATTGACTAAAGATTAACGCACTCCTAATCAATCCAAATAACACAATCATGTGTGAACATGTGCGCGTCTATGACGTCATAATTAAACCGTCAATGCCATATGTCGTAAAAGAACTGGCAACTTGAAAATGAGAACGCGGAAGTTGCGTATTGGTCTCACTGTTGGGAACATGATCAAATCCACGCTTTGTAAAACTGGTGAGCAACTCATTTTTACGCGGATTTGCTCCTGTTTCCAGGTGAGCGACCACTATGCGTTATTGAATCGATGGTCTCGATAGTATATCGATCTAATCTGATATTTGGCCCAAACAAGATGGCGGCTTTATTGTAGGTTTGTCGAACTACCATGTGCGCAGGTTAATTTTTGTACAATTAATCAGTAGTTTTAGATTTAAAAATAGTACAAATGGAATCGTCAGTTGCGAGACCCGATGCAGCGGCACTCGCCGAAGCCAAGCGTCAAGCCAATCGCCGACAGAGGCAGGAGAAAAAGAAACGAAAGTTGGAGCGAATCCTGGCATTGCAACCACTGTCACGCCGACCTGCAACCGCCGAGGAAACCACAAATACGACGGCAGAGGTAAGGACCACATTGAAATATTGTGATTAGGGCTAGTTCATGGTTAGGGAGAAGCTGTAATCTACGTAGCCGTGCCGTGGTAGTTTCGGCATAGACTCGTCGTAGCCCAGTCGGTATTGCCACTGACTGGCTCGGCGGTCCCGAGTTACGATTCCCGGAACGGGCTCTCCAAAATTTCGATCCCGGGGTACTTACTGGTCGTGTTTACGTATGGTGTGGTTTGGATAGGATTAATTTGAAGTTGTTCGAATGATCGATTGGTTACATCGAACGTGTACGCAGCGCCTTAAGAAAGAAGTTCTGCGTTCCGTTTACACATGCATCTGTGTAAGTCCTTCTTGTCATGTGTCGATTTTAAAATTTAGGTGATTCCGACCGAGGCCAGGCCGACCAAGTCGTACGTTCCCAAGGAGCGACACAGCCGCTACTCTCACGCTCAGTTGAAGAAGAATGCCCGGCGACGGGAAGCCCACCTGGAGCGCCTGCACCTGCTGACCAGCACGGTGGACGAACGGTTACGGTCACGGTCAGACGGCGATGTTCCATCCCCCTACCTGACGCTCACCTCCGAAGAACTTCTGTTGCTCATCAGCGAAGACGAATCGAGCGGGGACGAATTACATCCTGTCGTTCCGGTTATACCCCCGGTGAGCGCATTAAAATATTTATTTTACTTTAAAGAGATCTTAAAGGGATCATCCAACTTTTTGAATTCGCGTTTTCTCAGGACGAAAAAACCATTTTGCCATGGTATCGTCGTGTTGAATTTATAGTATATTTAATTAATTTTCCAAATTGAATTCCTGTAGTTTTCCAAATGTTTCTCGAGTTATGCGCATTATACTTCGCTTCGTTGGGCAAATTGTAACGTGTTACTCATTTTTGATGTTTAAACATAAATTGGCAATGTGGTGCAATTTATTTTGGTACAGTCGCAGCTTGAAAACATAGGTAAATCTTAATTTTTTTAATGTTTCATTAGGACCAGGTCAAAGCATCTGATCAGGAGCTGAACGAGGAGACACATCCGGTTACAGTTACGTCTGAAAAATCCATTGAAGACGACTCTTCAGATAGAGATGAGTGGACAAACGAAAGTAATTGGTTAGATGCCTAAATCGAAATATTGCACAAATCCCTATTTCATGAAATATTGCACGATGCAAATTTGGTAACGTTTCACATTTGAGTACGCTTATTTTTTGTATTCACTTGCTTTGCTTCGCTATTCGCTTGCTTCAATGAAAACAATTTTGAAAAATATTAAACACGTCATTTTTGGTTCCGTACTCATAATTTCAATCCAGTTTCAGAATCGCTTTTCTGTTTTGAACCTCATGACAATTTTAGCCCCACTCCGCCGTTTCATTCAATAGTCCTTGGCAGCTCCACTAATTTTCGGATAGTTCGCCCATGAAAATAAAATGTCCATCTGAAAATGGAAATTAAAAAGAAATGTTTAACTTTTATCTGACAAAATGTTATTATATTGCAATATTTTTATATCAATTATAAGAATACAAAATCGGAGTACATAGTATAAACGGTTTGTATCGCTTGCTCAAGTTCTACATGGCATTTTTGACAAACACGTTTATTGATAGATACAAAAACATCAAATAGCCAATATGGCTTGATAAAAGTACATAACACTGAATGAAACTTGTTTTGTCGTGTGTGACGAGAAAACTGACCAATAGTGGCACATTTCCAGGTTTTGAATAATGCCAAAACTTCAGAATTTGCATCAATTTTGAAGCTAAATTGGAATACATACAAGTTACAACTACGGGAGTTTCGCAAATCTGCTGAGTTACTGCTTTCTCATTTTATTAAATAAAATTAGGAAGTAGTAACCCATAATTGTGAAGTGTACAGTAACAAACTACATTTAAAAATACCTTGAGTGTTTACAATCGCAAAAGGTATCAAAACGTTTTTTGTTACATAGCTCTCGTTGTTTGGTGAAACCTTTTTTTTTTTTTTACATACACATTTTGATTTAGGCACAGGAATGATGAAATGAAAATTCCTTTGTGAGGCAATTTCTACAACATTTGTTATGAAAACTGCAATTGGAGGATTGCTTAATGTACTAAACATGTAGCTTAAACCAAAGGAAACTAGATAGAAAAAGAATAGCTGTCTCATTATACAATGTCAGCATATGAATAGACTTTTTTTGCCACATTAAATAAACAATGACCAAGAAGATAGTAAATAATAAATATGACTGACGATTACATTTGCGAATATTTCATCTAACTGGATGCCAAAACACCAACTGGATCGATAAAGGATGACCTGCACGTCTTGAAACCTTCAAGTAGCTAGCCCATTAAAATTCATTGAGAGAGACACAATCAAAAAAGAAATAGTTCAGTCGAGTAAGAATTTGTTAGTTGATGGAAGAATGACTATGAAACGCTCTCATGGATCACTATTTATGGCATGCCATATATGTAGGCCTACATAATAAGCGTGTGGTTGATTACTTGTCCAATAGCATTTTAAAAGCGCCAATTATATTGAAATTGAAATTGTTTTTATTGTTACTTGTACTATGTACTTGTAGTAAGAAAAATCTTGATTCTTGTCAGAAATTAATAAATTTCTGGTGTGAACGAGGATTTCAATTTGGCTGCTTCTGAAAGTAATATAATAGAATGAATTGGCATTTTGAACATCATTTTCGATTATAATTTAAGGTCGTTCTGGAATCTTCTAAAAAGTGCACGATTAAAGCAAATTAGCACTCGCGTAACATATTGCATCATTAATGCAATGACAAATATTCAAGTTCGATCATGTTCATTGCAAAACAATGCGAATAGGAGAAGTTGATCCATCCTATTTAATTGAAATCAATATTGTTTGTTCATACAAAAGACAGCCCAGCGTCTGATGGCGCCCAATCCGGTTTCCCGCAGCTTTACGAATGCCGGATTTCGGAGTAGGCCGGCGGTGGTTCCACGTCCTCGTGATCCATTACAATGGAGTGGTGTCCGTTAGAGTGGGTCATGGGGAAGGAGGAGCGTGGCGGTGGCGCCGGCGGTAGGTCGTTGATGTAGGCGGCAGTCTTCACCAGGGGCTTCATTTCCACAGCTGGAAGACCAACATCCTGTTGGTGACCTCTGGGTGGAGCGTACACGTACACGGGCATCTTCTTTTTGGGGTCCTGAAAAAAAGATTTAAAATTTTTTTTTAGACTCCCAGCATCTCCATGGTAACTGATCTCAATATGTAATTGTAAAAATTTATATTTTATCGAATTTGTAGATTACCTTCTTTGGAATTTGACATCCAATGTAGATCCCTTTGCATGCCATCAGCGCGGTGATCAGAGCCACAAGAGCTTCAACCAATGCAATGACCACTAATAGACTTTCCAATGTTTTCCATGACAGCGGGTATTCTATAGAAGAAAGAAAAAATACGATTGAGCAAGACTAATCACATTGTACAATGTTTCCAATTTTTCATTTATCCAAAAATAATTGATTGCTTGACGACGCTGCACCACTGAAATATTGTGATGAATGAATACCTACGATTGATGTACTGTATAGTGGTAGACAATCAATCAAATATGCAATTGCTTTCGAAAAGATTAACAAAAATGCCTGGCACAAAACGAGTTAAAAACGGACTTTGGATATAATTGTTAACTGTAAAGGAAATGTATGTTAAGGAGGTTTACCGGTGATTGCGTTCATCTTATAACTATTTGAGGGGACATACCACGAACGGATGTTGTAAAAGTAATTCAAGTGTGTCCCTAATAATCTTTCATAGAATGTTATAAGTTTAAAAAACACATTTTAGGTCCTTTTACACATTTTTAAAGGACCTAAAAATTAAGATGCTAGTTGTCTCCTGTTTCCCTCCGACTAGTTTTGGGTTACGTTGCAATTGTAGTGTAGCGTCATTTTCCAATATTATGAATTGGCGCACCAAATTGTAATTTCAATATTGCGCAGTTGACCCACATAGCAAATGATAAAGCCTCGATGGAAGATTCACCTATTGTCACCACGATAATATTCAGAATATCTGATCGGGTGAGCATGATCCAGTCGTAATCCATTTGCCCTCATAAATGATCTTCGCGAATTACGAAAGACTTAATGTGGCCGCATCCATAACCAATCCAACATTCCTCAGTCGCCGTCGAGTACATATGTTCTACCGGACTAATTTCGACGCATCACCGTGCGGGTCATCTGTCGAACCAAAGATTGACCCTACTTTCTGCGACATAGGATCAGTTAAACTGTGTATAAGCACCTGACATGTCGGAAAAGACTGTACATGTACAACTGACGATCGAAGCAGTCTAAATATGATCTAAAAATAGACGTGGATCTTCAACGTATGTAACAGGGTCACGCCGTAGACTTGACTTAATGACGGCACATTTTTCAATACGATTCCCGCACGGTCCATTTCCTGAGGAAATTCGGTTGTGCCACATTTGAAAAAACTCGTTCGCATCAACATAAACGAGTCTACCTGTAACCCTTTGTTTCGCAAAAAGGGACCTCACAATCGTTTGAATGTTTGTTGTGTGTAAATTCATATTTGGCGACACTTCCGTACACTGTACGAAATTTATGGTGGCTATTGTACATGAGCTGCGTTTTATCACCAGATGGCGTACGTGTTGTCATTTGGAAGGGTGAAATTGTCGCCGCTAGTGGCGTTTAGTCCGCCACATCCAAATTTACCGCGATTAGCGCTTAACGGACGATGTGGATACAAATATCTGTTGATAAGCTTTCCGATCTTCGATGAACTAAGAGGCACACAAGCCATACCATATTTTTTTGAAATAGCCAACTTGACGTCTCATTTCTCATTTGATTTCTATTTTTTTATTCGATGAATTGTTTTTCTTTATTTTTAAGTCGAGGAGGACTCAACAATTTTGTCTTCATTTTTCTTTTAAGTGTTCCCTTCAATATTGGTGGCGCCATTTTCGAAAGTTCATCAGCATCCGAAATTAGCATAGAAATTCTCAAGGTCACCTTCACGGCGTGCCACTGCCCAGCACCATCTCGGCAGGGGGGGGGGGTGCCGTCTGAGAACCGTTGAACCCGAGCGAGCACAAAAACTAGCGGGGCAGAGAACTTTTTCTGGCCGCTACAGGTTGGAGATACAAACAAGACGAAGAAGAAGAAAAAAAAATGAGCCACCATCTCTTTTGAATGCCGATATAGACGTAAAATGACTGGGCAAACCAGTTAGCCAGCCAAAAGAAAAAGGTGAATAAAACCTTAGCTATGTCGTGGTACTAGTAGACACCGGTATGTATACAGGTATACTCGTATGTAGGCTAAAAAAATTCGGCCATTGCAGCAACTTTACATGCAGTAGTGAAAGCTAGACCAAACGAGTCTAGAGTCACGTTTTCCCACCACTAGTATATTTCTACATGTACTAAGAAATATGTGCGCCATTTAATTTTGATAACATTTCAACTACTGGACAAGGCATATTGTTTGGGGTGATCCAGTCTACAAGTATTTGACTCTAAAAAATAAGAATTGAATTTCATTTGTAGTCGACTATGTTTTTTTTCTTCTTCTGAAGAATTAAAGACTGCGGTTTAGGGCGGAAACGCTGCTGACCCTCCACTTAAGAGTATAGTTCTCTCTATCTTTAGTTCTCGTTTTTCCGTAATCGGTGGTGCGCGCATTTTTGTTTTACGCTTCGTAGGCCGAAGTAATTTCGTTGGGAAACTGTAAAAGAGATCCAGTGCGTCTTTTCACGCCTTCCATGTTTGGAGGGGCGAAAGCATTAACAACAATACTGCACACAAACGTATTCACTCGTGTCCGAATTATAGAAAGGAAATGGCCGCGCTCGGCAACGTCATATCCCGTATTCGAAAGGCGAAAGTGCTGTCGGTTTTTTGTTGCCTATAAAGTGGACAGAAAATCTCATGGGATGGGGAAGGAGTTTGCCGCCTTAATTCTCAGCTCAGTTGGTTTAGAGGACTGTTGAAAGATTCGAAGGACCCGGGTTTCGTCTCAAACACTGAGCCTGTTAAAACAGGACAACCCCTTCGATTCCCGTCACAGGCCCCTCTGGGGCTCCTAGCGGGGTAAATTCGATCCCGACGATATGTGCCCTATAAATAGTGCAGAAGCACCACGGTTGGTGAATTACAATCTTGTCACGTATTAGTCGCCACACGAGACAAGATTAAAAATAGCACTAACATTTACGGTCAGAAGAGGGGGGGGGGGGATGGAGGACATACATGACGTCATCGGTCATTGTAACGTTGGACACGTGGCGCCAATGCTGATGTAATCGTGGAGATCTATTTAGTATTCTATTGGATGAATGTAAATTCGGTTACCCAATATTGGCAAAGAAGACCGGGCGGGTTAATTGCTCCCTCGCACGAACAGCTGCAGAGCGCGATTTTAATGTTTGATTTCTTATTGCCAGCAGTTGCATAAAGAAAAAGTGCTGCGATGCTTTTGCAGTATATAGGTTCCTAAAGAAATTAATATCATTAAATCTCGAATCTGGTCTTGTGCACTCAAATAACAATCGTCTCTCGAAAACCGCAATCGAACCACTCCCAAAATCAATCATACCTTCGTGACCCACATAACGATTGTTTTAGGCATAACGACGAACTTCACTAATTGCAATTGTCATTACTTCCTAATCTGTCGGTTTTGTTCAGTTGGAGAGTCGGCCTGTGAAATTTTCCTAACCAGTTTTGTTGTCTGTCTTAATTTCGTCAAATGAGATTTGACATAGCATAAGTGAAACGAGCACGGGACAGAGCTGTGTAAAATCGACGACGAGCTGGCGAGTGGCTCCATAAATAAAAATATTAAATTGAATTTTGTGGAACGTAATTTGAAATATTATCACGCTTATTCCTACGCCACAACCCAAAAAAGATTTAGAAAAAATAAAGATTTCGATTTGCGCAGTAGCAGAACCACCACAAATACATGTTGATTTTAGGTCTCCTAAAAACGTTTTAAGTCCAAAAGTTGGTGTGACTCAGGTCTTGAAAGCTTAGATTTTTCTAAATCTTTTTTGGGTGTTGACGTAAGAATAAGGGCGATGTCTTTTAAAAGCGCTTTTCACAAAATTCAGTTTATTATTTTTATTTATGGAACCTCTCGCAGTTCGTCGTCGATTTTCCATGACTCTGTCCCGTGCTCGTTCCACTTCTGCTTAAACATTTCATCGTCGACTGTTTCAATATTTTTCGTGTGTGGTTATTTTAAGGCGCTGCCTGTAGTAACCATCACTCGATTCATATGCCTTATTGTTATATTTGACATACTTCACCCGCAGTTGTGTTTTAAACATGGGCGCGACAATGGGGCACATTCGATTTATAAAAAGCTCCTCATCCTCGATCCCTCTGGTCTAAATATTTTTGTAATTTTTATAATAATTGCATAATTGCTTCTTTTGAAGTTTCCTAACTTCTTAATCGTGTCTATGCTATTTGCTGTTACTCGCGTTAAGTGGGCCTTTCGGTTATTGCTTAGACCAAAGTTCGCTGCAGCCTTCCGTTTATGTCGCAGTCGTTGAGTCTTATGAAGTGTGTATTAATTCAAAACTCGTTGTCAAACAGGACCAGTGCATTGACACCCAGAGTGTAGTATGTGCGCTCGTTCAGCTTTTTATAAATGCGTTACCTCGAGGCCATCTATTTCCAGCTGCCGGCTAATCGAGGCTCATGCAAATTGCAAATAATAATAAAACGCAGCCCCCCAACAATGTGGCAAACTGATTTCCGCGTGACTGTTGACACAACGGGCAATTTGTAGCGGCCCAAACGGGAAATGCAATTTCTTTCTACTATAAAATTAACGCATTTGGTATTTCTTTTACTGTACGACCATGCCTGCATTGCTCACACCATGCCCATGAGATTATTTTTTTTTTTTTGGATTGCAACGCTGAATAATAAATTACGTTGGCGTCGTTGTAAATAGCGAAATACAAACGCCTATTAGGCTTTTTAAAAAGACTTTTTAAATTACGTTGGCGTCGTTATAAATAGCGGAATACAAACGCCTATTATTAATTTTTTTAAAAAGACTTTTTAAATTTCAAACTCTAGTAGTGGTTGTGAAAAATCAAAAGCTTTCTTAAAAGTAGGATTTCTTTTCGGATTGGATTGCTCACTCAATGTAAATAATCTAAAAAAATAACTACTATATAATTTATCTAGCTAATATGGTACACAAATATTTGAATTAATTTTTTTATTGAAATTTGTTGCTACATATCAACATATGTAAAGAGAAATAATGTTTTGACTTTTTTTCAGGGTTGGTAAAATATCGCGGGCACGTTGAAAAAAATGATGTAGAACAAGAATAGATTGCTGGTCTTGAAAATGCTGCGTTAAATAAGAAAAAGAAGTTGATGCGTTCTTAGAATGGGGATAGAGTATAATAATTATGGGGTTCAATCGTTTCATCTTGTATTAAAAGATTGACAGGAGATGATTACACAAATCTGTTTCAAAGAAAAACGCTGGCGGGTGTTGGGAGAGGCGCCGATAAAATGTGTTGGTCAGCCGCTGCCCTTCACTCACAGTCTACGCGAAATAATTAAACTGACAACAGTGGCATCATTCTTGAGTTTCCTTCCAACTGCATTAGTTTAATTTCCAAGTGAAAAGTTAAAAACTTAAAAGAAAAAAATCGATTTTACGTACTAGTTGAAATATTTTAATGAAAATGTTGTCATGTTCATGGCAGATAAAATCGTGGAAGCGGAGTTTTTTTTTTACAAATATATTTTAACCGCAGGATAATTACCATTGTCATGTATATTGTTTCGCGGATTCAGATTTTATCTGTTAGCATAAATTATGAATGTTTCTCCCCCCTCCCCCTCCGAATAATTAAAAACTGCAAGGCCGACTGGAAATTCAAAAAAGATTCAGGCAAAAAAAAAACGCCATTCTCTTGCCTTGTTCTAATTTTGCAGTGGTTGTAAATATAAAAATTGAACAATATTTTTTATCCAATATTAATAATCACACTACACTTTAAATTTATGTGCACCTCGTTTTATTTATTTGTGTCCTCATAAACACTTGATTATTTTAAAATATGTTGAGACACCAACTTCGCGTTCTAAATTAATCACGAAATTAAAGAAAAAAAGGATAATTTCTTAATTTGATGATAAATTCTTTTTGCGACTCTCAAAGATAATGGAACTATCAATACATGGTATTTTGAATGCAACGCTCCATGCCATCATAGTTAAACAGCCAATAAATAATTTTAAAAGAGCAGAACTTGTAAATTATCAAACCCGATAGTCATGACTTTCGAACTAGTAGAATGGATCTCTGAGGAAGGGGGATGAATGATATGAGGGAGGGGGCAGTTCCAACCTCATCCATATGATGACTATATCCCTTCTCTGGCTGCGCCATTAGCGCCGACAATGAAAATCGCGTGCAAAGGTGGAGCCATAGTCGAGGTTATTGCCTTCCCCGTTGTTGTCCTTTCACCTGTGAGCACAGAAAATTGCTCTCGCACGGTGAGGTCTAAAAAGCTTGTTTTTTGCCCCCTTCTTTCTTCTAACGCCCGATCGAATATAGGCTATTTTTAGTTCGCCCGAACAAACACGTCGGGCGACCAACGTGCGACTAAACAAAAATCAAACGCCACGACGTCTTATTTAACCATCAATATTGATGCCATGCAGTCACGTGACCCCAGCGTCAAATTGGTAAACATTGCGGCCCATCTGACACAAGCATGGCGTCTTCAGGAGATGGCCACCGACAACGTTGATGTCATCCATTGCTGGCCTAGGGTCGTTGCGATCTTGCACGAACACTCAGGGCTCACCCAGAGTTTTTGATTTAGTTTTTTCTCTACTCTCTAGAAAATGAGCTGCTTTCATTTCGTCGACCTCCGCCTATAGGTGGCGCCGATTTTTTTTCGGTCTTCCCGGATGGACACCACCACAACAGGCACCGGAAAGGTCACTAGGTCAACTGGATGTGGCATTGTATTGGTGGTGAACGCCACACACACAAAAAAATAGTGTAAACGCCATCCTCACGTACTTATGCAACTCTTCACGCCAAACCCACGGATTCGAATTGGATTTAAATTCGGTTGGCCAATTTGATTTTCATGACTGACCTGCTGCTGGGCGAATCAATGCCTCGAGTTTCCATATTTAAATATGAGTTGGCGCTCTGTGTTGTACATGGTGGACGCCTCCTGCACATAGGGGCGCGATATGTCAAACAACAATGCAATTCAGACGCGAGTGTTTGAAGGATGGAGGAAGGCGGGGAGAGAAAATTAGTTTGGTCACACCCACGAACGAACACTTTCTATTGTTTCTCATAACCGTCGCTCAAATTCGTAAAAATATATTGTATTTTTAATATACAGGCACCTCACCTCATAAACTACTGTATATGTCAATAATAATAATAATACAAAGAGCATTTGTACATTTCTAGAAATCCAAGTTAGCCGGATTAATCAAAACATGATTTTCTAATATTTTCAGACCCCTTCTCTAGATTATCATTGGAGTATATATTAAATGGTGAATTCGAGACAGGCCGAATGAAGAATACGAACCGAGTGGCGAACTCGCTTTTTATAATAATATTTTACTATTATTTTAATTAGAACTGGTAATTGCGAAAAATATAGAGTTTCGTGCACACCGGGAGTTGAACCACGGACCCCTGATTCACCATTTAATATATATATCATCCAGACGTCCTAACTAAATCCCTCATGAATATCATTGGAGTGTTTAAAATCTGAATTGTTGTCAAAACATATTCCGAAGCTCGAAATTTAATGATTAATTTGATAATCGATATTATCTGATAATATTGCTGGCAGTTTTGAAACAAGTTACCACAACTTTACAAACGGCTCTGAACTATCTCTCGTTTGGCATTTTAAAATTTGTAAGTTTCATGTTTCTAAGTCTTATTAGTTAATAGGTAACCGATACTACGGATTGTGAAATGTGGTATTCCTATTTTGTAAATTTTAAACCATAATTAAAAATAAATGTCTACCATTACAAAAAATACTATAAGTTCAACAGAGCGAGTAATTTGACACCATGCCGCCCGATAAATAAATAAATGTAACAAAGTTTAAAATAAAATCTGTACAGCTGAAAATTGTGATTTTCCATCCTAAAACAATCGGAATTTTCAGTCAGCAGACTGTTTTTTGTTTCTTCGGAAATTCTGTTATAATTTAAGAATATTACAGAAAAATGTAATTGCTGGCTAGTAGCTATCATGAGCTGTAGTTCCTGTTAACTTTTTGTACTTTCTGTGATCTGCGATATCAATTGTTTTCTTAGAAATTCAAGATGTGTCTCCTACGATGACAGCAACATCATTCGTTTTTTTTTACAACATCCCAAAATATACTAAAACCCCTGAATACGTATTTTATAGTGATCCGTCAGTCTTACTTTCGTATCAGAACAGTGTTGGCCAACAGACGACCAGTTTACCAACTTACCAGTTTCGTACTTGAAGCTAGAGGTGAGATGCAGTCCGATAGATCCGACGGCCAGGATGCCGAGCGAGACCAAGATGGCGAAGATGGACATGACCATGACGGCGATGGACCAGGCGATGTTCCGTCGTTTGGTCGAGAAAAATGACACGCCACCGGAAGCGATGAAGAACACGCCGCCCCAAATTCCGGCGGCCAGGTAGCTGGTGGGCTCGGTGGTGCAGAGGGCCACCATCTGCATGGATATGGCCAGGATGCCCAGGAACACCTGCGCGATGCCAAGACCACCCATCACGCGAAACGGATAGTGGCTACGGGCGCGCATGGCTGTTCCACCGGATCCCGGCGAGTGGGAGGCGGCCACCACACGGTAGGTAGTCGTCATGGAGACGGCCGGTTGTCGACACCGGAGAGTACCAACAGACAATTAAAAAAAACACCAAAACCGTCTATTTTCAATCGATAATGGGCGCACACGTGACAGTTCCGTTACAACGTTGCGACCGTTAAGAACGCGCCTGACAGGAAAGAGCAACAGGAACTTTGTGGTTGTCAGTTGACACAGGACAAACAATTAACCTAATTGAATGTGGGCATGAATGGACTTTCTCTTCTTCTGAAGACGTTTTACAATTTCTGACGTCTTGAATTGAACCGGCGACAAAACGGGATCGAACAAAGACTTGGCGCCAATACTTGTTGAGGTTCTCCGGTGGCGTCCTCTATGTCCTATCCGGTTTTCAAGTCCGTGCCTGACCAGCGTCTACACCTTGGTGACTCAAGTCAGACGAAATCCTTTGTTCGTTCTGAGACGATGCACACACACACACGGAGTAATTCTTAGAATTTTTTTTCACCACAACGGTTTCGACCAAACCGATCAAGCAGAAACTGTGGACAGCAAAGTCCCTTTTGTTCGCTGATGATGGCAGCGCTGATGGCGACCTCTGAACCAGACCCTCCAAAGTTGTTGATGTTGTTGGACCAGCCAGATCTGTCAGATATCGTCACTCGTGTCTCTCCCCTCTCGGGCCGAGTCCGAAAGGGCGTGTTGGACGAAAGAATTTTTTTCTCCCGAAAACTCAAACCAAATGAACTGCGATGACCGCCACAGAAAATTCGACGTTGTCAGCCTTCTCTGCAGACAGGTAAACTCGGCAGTTGGCTCGTTCTGTGTACCTGTACTAGAGAGAGAGAGAGAGAGAGAGAGAGAGAAACGACACAGAAGTGGTTTTCGGTTCGACCACTAGTTGCCAGCGATGGAGGTAGGGGGGTGCCGCCAGCCGTTCAGAAAGGTTCAACAGGAGGAATCTCTCCCTCCACCAACCACACAAAAGCTTGGAAGGGAGCCCGAGGCCAAGCCGGTATTATAAAAACGGGCAAAGCGGCTCGCGCGAATGCCAGTCGAACAAAACAGTTGGCTCTCAGTAGACAACGGCATACATCGGAGGATTCCTCCTCAGATTCACAGTTGGTTCTGTCACGTGACCAGCACTTGAGCTCCAACCCCCCTCATCAACCTCACCCCACACCTCTCGCATAGAACAAAAACCCAGCACAAGGCCTCAGGACCTCTGTGCCTCAAGTTTCGAACCTCTGGAAAAATCTTCATGTACCGGTTCAAAATTCGGAAAGACAAATAATCTTTTTTAAATTTCATTTTAACGGCAATAAGAAGTTTATTTGATATCGTTCTGAACGTAAGAATTGCTTTGGTCTATTTTTTCCCGCAGACCACCAAACGTCAGTGGAAGGATCTTCAACATGCCGAGAATATTTGAAAACAATATTCGGATTGCCCGAATTGCTCTCCTTTGCCAGATGACGACCCCCAGCGGATGACCGCGGATTATCGAATTATAATAAGGAGAACCGTCGCTCGATTATTTGTCCATCTCTGCTCTAGTCATTTTTTGGGCTGTAAAACCTATTCGTGCCGAACGTGTATGAGCGCGGAGAAGAAAAAGAGAGAGGGGGGAGGGTGAATTCAGTGTCAGGAGGTCCTCCAGTTCTCCACGTAGCATGTTGGTGGTCATCCGGTGCCCTCGCGTCATCGTGCGCCTCCGCAATGAATAGGAGTGGCGTCACCAGTGGCGGAACATGATCAAACAGTATGATCAACCAGTATGACGTGAATCATACTTTTGTTGTCTGTATTTGATAATTCCCCTTTTCCCTGTCGAAGCATCGGGGGACTCGAGCGCCGATGCCGAATCCCTAATTCCCAAACTGTCTCCATATGTGGCCTCAGTCATGCTCTTGACCTATTTGTTGAGGAACATCTGCTTGGATAATTTGGCAGGACAGGTTTTCCGACTCCAAACCCCCCCGGGGACGATCTGGTAATTTTGCCTAGTCTAGGCTGTCTAGGTAGGGATCTTTACAATTACAATATGTACCCACAAGCAGCCCCCAAGAGAGGGGCCTATGGCGGGGGTCGAACGACCAGTTGTATC
>JAQGBY010003807.1:0-18165 GCA_034698785.1 Mycogona germanica | reverse complement strand
TCTCGGTCGGGAATCGAACCCGCGATCTCGGGAATAACAGCTCGACACGCTAACCATTACACCACCGAGACCCATCAATATGTCGTTTTCTTTATTATAGATGGAGTCACCAGCTCTGGGACTATCAAGGAAGTACGATTTGCTAACTGTTCGGTAGTGCCCTGTCAAATGAAGCAGAAATCCTCCGCAGGAGTGGAGATAGATTTCCAAGTTGGTAAGTGATCAAATTTGAATATATACCTGCTTGAAAGAAACGCATGTACTTTTAGTCCCAGTGAAAAAGTATGATCCCACTGTTTACTGAAAAAAAATTGATTAACATTTTTTTTCTTCTATTTTTCTACAACGTGCGTTCATATTCGTGTACAAGGTCAAAAAATATCGATACTATCTTTTAAAAAATTAGTGCACGCTATTGTAGTCGCCATCCAATGGAACAAGCAGCAGCTTTGCTTCTCATTATCCTGATGAGAAATGCTTTTTTTTAAAAAAATCATATGAATTATTTGTCCGACCTTGAATTTTATTGCAGTCTTTTCTCCGGTAAACTGATTATAGCTAGCGGGGATAAAATGAGATGATGCCGCTTCCATCGAAAAATTGTATCAATCTAACATTGTACGCAAAATAATAGGAAATGGAAGTCTGGCTTATTTAAAATAAAATGGGGGTTGTGCCCGAGACAGGCCGGACAAAAAAAGACTAACAGGAGTTGACGATAACTCTTCTAATATTGTGTAATAATAGTAAACTATTATTTAAAATGAAAAAATTAAATTAAAAACCAGTGGTAACTGACGCTACTATTGTTCGTCATTTTTGTCCGGCCTGTCACGGGCACAACCCCCCCTTTATTTTAACTTTATAAGGTTGTCGTTATTTACAAATCCGGGAAATTATTGTTTTCAGACTCCTTTCATAGAAGGAGTATTTTGTTTGTCATTCATATACAACATCCTAACCATTTCATTAATGCGCCATAAAAATCTTTAGAATTTATTTTGTGACTCCATCATTTGCAGTGCAGCTTGCCGAAGCGTTAGTGTTTTTTGTTGATGGGCTGAGTCCGATTATTTTCATTTATCATGACACTTTCAGTACCGATAGACGTAATCTTAATTTGTCACATGTCACAATTTGAATTGATATGCTAAATCTATCAGAATAATGAATCCCTACCTAAACTACCAGCAAGCGGTTCTTATTTATTACCAGAGCTTAACCCTATCCTCCCAAGGACAGTCAAAAGAAATGTAGAGAGTGTAGAACAGTCTGACTTCGTCACTATGTCCCAATTTCTGGGAATGACTATCCCCCCGGACCTACCTAATTAAAACACAGAAAAAAGTGCCAATTGTAAGGAGTCTACACGCAAAGAGAAAACAATTACATGGAAATTGGAAATCTCAAATTCAAAAGATGACTGGCACAGCAACTACTAGGCTTAGATTAATTCAGAACGTGTTAAAGGGGTGCTCAAGTAGTCAGTGTCCCACTTTCCTTGGTCAGGCTCTTGCTTAAATACTGCAGTTCAATTTGGGATCCTCGCCATGTGGAGCTTGTAGGGGAAATTGAAGTGGTCCAGTGTAGAGCTGCCAGATTTGGTTAAATTAACACAATGTCACAGACATGCTGTCAATATTGGGATGGGAGCCGTTGGAAGATCTGAGAAAAAGAGATCCGTGCTGGGGTTGGTGGTTCTCTCATCCTGAAGGGAGATTGTAATGCCAATGTTAGAGGAATTGTGCGTCCAGCTCCTATCAGGTCAGGTGAAGAAGAAGGGACCACATTAGAATGGTTATTGAACCACAATGTAAATCTGACTTTTACTTTAACTCCTACTTCCCCACAGAGTCTCAAATACAGAGCACATTAAAATAGGATAATCCATCTTTGCTCCAGACTAGTCTCTCGACCCCAGACATAGCCCTCCCCCTTTATGGGGGTTTCTTGCCTGCAGACATGCTGTCAAAACTGGGTTGGGAGACCCTGGAAGATCGTAGGAGGGAGATCAGTTTAAGGTTGCTGGTCAGAATTCTGAAGGGGGATTGTAATGTTGATATCTGGGATATTATGTGCCCAGCTCCTAACAGAAGTAGAAGAAGGGGGCCACACTAGAATGGTGAACGAGCTTCAATGTATTACATCTGCGTCATATTTTAACTCCCATTTCCCTTGAGTGTGTAGACAGTGGAATGGCCAGCCTCAAATCCAGAGCATTTTAAAATAAATCCATTTCTGTCCCCAACTGGTCTTTCGACCCCCGCCATAGGCCCCTCTCTAGAAGGGCTGCTTGCGGGGAAAATTTGTAATTGTAATTGCGGGTAAATATTGAAATTGAAATTGCACTGGCTATTTCAATCGGGTCATTCAATCTCTAGTTTGTGAGAGTATGTATTTTAAAGTGGTTTTAATGACAGTGGATCAACACATTTTATTTCACTGGTTCTCCGACTTCACGCTATGCTCTGGAGAGCGTTTCGCCTGAGCTATAACACTTTTTATTCTTCCATTAAATTATTCTATTATTTTCTATTATTGATTGACTAAATGATCAATTAAAGTATTTGCAAATTGAACATTCAACTTGTATTCAACAAAATTAGAGTATTGATAAAAATATCTAATAAAAATAATTTTAACGAATATGAGGAAATTAACACCTGAAAAAAAGAAAAACAATGTTTGGCCAAAGAAGTAGCCCATTTTAATAGCACATCATCTTGTCTTATTAAAAGTTTGCAGACAAACTTCTAAAGGTATATAAATGAAATGATTTCCAACTAGTTGAATAATAAATAACTGGTTGAAAAGATGTCCAATAGTAAAAGACACTTTAATCTGTCAGGTACAGGAGAAATACAAAAACACGAGCTTTCGACCGCGAGGTCATTATCAAGTGACTGACGATACTAAACGATCGTCTGGTACATGGTCATATCGTGAACAAGCGTCTTATCATTTAAACAATCGTTGGTTTTAATTATGAAAAAGGATTCAGCTAGCAAAAATATGAGGAAATTAACACCTGAAAAAAAGAAAAACAATGTTTGGCCAAAGAAGTAGCCCATTTTATAAAGTAGCCCATACCCATATAAAGGTATATAGCCTATTTTGAATTGTACTTTGCGTTTTACATTGTGCAATTTTGTTTTGTTTTTAGTATTTCGATGTTTGCATAAATTGGTGTTTATTTCGAAATATTGGCACTTTTAGAAATAGGGTTCTATGTAATAATTGATATTGACTGAATAAATAATAAAAGAAAAGGTTAGCTTCAGAGCCGCCACCAATCCATTTTGTGGACTGAAATTAGTTTCATGAATAATTGAGCAAGTCCAAGTCCTGGGTAATAATTACAGGAGCTCATCCTTGCGTGTTTGGCCATTGAATGGGAAAATTCACGAAATTTGCAATTCCATGGACGTTGTCGTTCACAATACAACTACCGACTAATCCGCAGAAGTCAACAACCGAGCTATAATTAGCCAATGTTCAGTCGAAAGCAGTGATAGGTAATTGTAATTAGATGTATCAGATACATGTGTGTGTGCCTGGTGCAGGGAAGCACAAAATAAGCATGCTTCCTGGAGGGGGGGGGGAGTGTTCTTTTTATCTTCGTGCAATACGATTTTTCTATTATTCCACCCTCTAGCTAATCTGATGAATGCCCTCTGTGTGCAGCGGTATAAATTGACCAATTTTGTTTCCACAATATTGTGCAAGTTTTAAATTAGAACCTTAATAAATTATTTGAATTACTAAAATTGGTGAAAATTGGTGCCGTGAACATAGTGCACTATATTTTGAATATGGCAACTTATGGATCTTGGGATAATTTTTTGCAAGTGTCACGGAAAATAATTTTTCCAAAACCTTAAAACCTTTCTGTACCTCGGGATCGAAATATTAAGAGCCCGCGCCGGGAATCGAACCCGGGACCGCCGAGCCACAGTCATTCGCAATACCGACTGGGCTACGAAGAGTCGTTTTGACAAACATATCTATGCTACGATGCTACGAGCATAGATGATAAAAATTTCACCTGAACAAAACATTTAAAAATCTGGGTCACTTGAAAAGCGTTTTTCAGTGTTATTAAAAAAATATTAAATTGCTTCTTAAAACAAATTAATATAGAAATTATTCAAAAATAAGCTGAAATACTATCTTGAGCTAGACGACTGGTTGTCAAAAAGTACGTGATCCCTGCATAGCCGACAGTTCAAAACAATTGCTCAACTTTATAAACAAATTTCAAACGTCACCGGAAACACGTTTACCCGAATCTCGCACAATGCATTTCTGATGATCGCTATAGCTATTGTAACAAGCTTATTGTAAAGTTCGAAGTGGTAAAAAAAATCAATCGTGACTAATTATGGCGGCTACGCCATTTATTTGTACAAACTTGGTACACATTTTGGCAGGTATCAAACAATATTTATTTCAATATCAGACGACGCTAAAGCGACAGTAAATATAACTAGGCGTGTTAAAATCGTACACAACACCTCGCAGCATTTTCTTAAAATTTTAATTTTCAATCACTTGTTTTTTTTTTTGTGACGTGAATTAGGCATTCACGAGAGCATGTGCGGTGAGAGAAAATCGCCACGGGACATTGTCCTTCAACAAATTGACGAAATTAATTCGAAATGTCCTTGGCGAAAGGAAAACACGAAATAAGCTAGTCTGTATTTTTGTTTTGATGTCACTTTCTGTGACTTAATAGCGAGTAACGAGAAATGGAAAAATATTTATAAAACTTTTTAACGTGGTTGGCTGTGCACGATTTGTCAAATATTATTTTTTATTTTTTTAATTTCCGCGTCACATATAAGTTACAAGAAAAGGCATATGGCATAAGGCATAAGATCAACTGTGACGCGAAGATTTTCGGGCTAACGATAGATCCAAACGATATATGGAGGTAAATATTTAAAATTGAATTCAATTTTCATTCAATTCATTCAATTTTAAATATTATCTCCACTCGGCTTCCGAAATTAGGCTTTATAGATATATGGAGACCCTACTGGATAAATATTACAAAAAATATATTTGTTACCGTACTGAGTGTAATAAGGAAAAATAAAAAGTTGAACGCAAACTAATTATTGTACAAAAAACTATCAGATTACGAGATTGAAAAAAGTTTTAAAAAAAACATACGAATAACCCTCGATCTAGTCAAACTGTGGTGGGACCTCGACGCAGGGTTTGAGGGTTGGGATGAGATTGGGGAAAGGATAAAAATCAAATGGTTAGTTTGACTTACCTAAAGTTTATTTTGAATCACCATTCATCATTTCGGCGGATGCACAGATGTATGGAAAAACACACCTTTGTCCTTATCTGGTCTTTCGACCCCCGCCATAGGCCCCATCCGGGGCTGCTTGTGGGTACATATTGTAATTGTAAATAATTTCATTTTCAAATCACTAAACTGAAATTCCCAGAATTTTATAAAGATAATTATGCATCTACTCGTCCCGGCGTCCATAGACTCTGTAATATTTATGTTTAATAATTTCATATTTCATGAAATATACACAACACAAATTTCTGAAATAAGTTGCATTGACTTTAGAATTTGCGGCACTATCACCAGTGAAAATTTCATGAGGATACTTAAATAACAAAAATACAATAAACAAATACCCGGAATCACCAATTTTGTTTTATAGTATTAAATTTAGGGGGAGAAAAAAAAAGCTTCATTGCAAAAAATATGATATTGAAGTAGTACGCAATGTGCAACGGTCTTGAGAAATGTCAACCAAGGAGTGGCCCCAGCCAGGTGCTAATTAATAAAAAAAACCTTGCACAAAATGACCTTCAAGCTTTTACCACAGGCGAATTTTTTGTAAAATGTTCCCCCTTGGCAACTACAAAGTAATTTGATTTGGCAAATCGAGAAGATGAACTACACGTGAGCGTCATTCAAAAAGCTCCTAACATTTAATGGCACTGACAATGACCAATGACAGAGAACCGCAAATACCTCTTTGTATGGTCATGTTCATGTTGCATCGATAAGAATAATTTTATCAGGTGAACTATGACACTAAATAATCATTAGTTCAATTCTTGACTCCCTAATGTTGCTACCGACAGGCAACAATCTTAACTTAAGTTCAAAAACACTTGTTTATACGGTTACTAGGTGAAAAGGACCCGGACTTCGCACGGGATAATATAACGGGGAAATTATAGGAATAGGCTAGGATGGTTCACTAACTTTCAACAAATAATGCGCATCTCTAGAAGCGTGGCTTTCGTCATTTATAAACCTTATATTTTGTGACGTCATTGATCGTACACCCTCATTCGCACGTCCCCCTCTCAGTTCCCTGCCCAAAAAGATGGCAGACTGCGATTCCCACCCCCAAGGTATACCTTAACAATAAGGCATATGAATCAAGTGATGGCTATTGCGAGCAGCAAACTTACATAATCTTTAAATAAAAGGGTGTCTCATGAAGCATACCGAGTATCAGACATTTTCGGATTACATTCTTATCATCACTTGCTAGCTCGATTCTTTTATTTTGCCATACACCTTTTATAATATGAATTATTTGTTTTATCTTCCTTAGCTTCTCCTGTCGACGCCTTTGACGTTTTAACATTCGGAGTCATCGGCGGCGTAGATATTCCGTTTGCCGGTGTTGACAAAAACGGGTGCAACTATACTACGGATGCCACTGGTGCCGGTGCCTGCCCCTTGAAAGACAGCACTAAGGTGTACACTTACAAGTACGAAGTCAAAGTGAAGAACTATCCTACAGTGAGTTATAACACTTGATACTGTGCGTGTACTTGTACTTTTCACATGATGCCATCAAATTTCAATGAATAAATATCATAGAGCGCTGTCACATTTGACACTGGTGCTCTAGCAACCTTCAATGCTGGACAGCTCTATGAACTTGTACAATCAGGCGACGTGCTTTTCAAAAAATATTGGTAGCTGATGATAAGACCATTGGACAGTACAGGTGGCTTTATGTAAGTTTGGCAACTCGTCTAAAGTCGCCTCGCCCAGATCCAACCACGATTCCAAGATTTTTTATGATTTTTTATGTGCCCCTCACATAGGGCCTAAGCTCTGAGAGGGGTACAGAATCTTCCTGTTGTGACCAGTCACTTCAGTGAATTAAAAAAAAAAAAAAAATTAAAAAAAATTTGTGTGAATTGATATGCTTTTTGTTGTTTGCCCAAATTGATGCTTATTTTGCGCAGAACTCTAATTAAAAGAGAAT
The DNA here is from genome assembly GCA_034698785.1 of Mycogona germanica. NCBI lineage: Eukaryota > Metazoa > Arthropoda > Diplopoda > Chordeumatida > Chordeumatidae > Mycogona > Mycogona germanica. The sequence goes on along the minus strand of JAQGBY010003807.1, from coordinate 10,897 downwards.
TTTTTCTTTTCCAGATTCCTGTGGACATAAAATTTAAATTGGATGATTCAAAGAAACCAGACCAAAATCTAGTGTGTGTTCAAATCCCAGCTGAAATTGTTCCAGCGGATCAAGCATAATTTGAAGGGGGGAAAAAGAATCATTCACTACTTCATCACAGAGGTCAACAATTATTGAAGAAACAAAAATACTTAATGCAATTAATATGTCAAATGTGTGAATAAAAATACAGTATTGAAAGTAAAATCTCTTCAATTGGATTTCACCGAATGTGACCATTAAGCAATGCAAAAATTCCCTGAATAGTAGTCGCGCGTTTGAAATACTTGCGATTGTTAAAAATATATCTGCAAACCTATTTAAATAGAAGATTTATATCTTTACCGGGATACGGCAACCTTCGCAACTTTCTTCTACCGAATATTTGACATTCCTGAAAGCCCGGCATATCTAATGTCTCTCTCTCACGCAACCAAAACTGTTCCGTGTGCCCGACGCCGAATTGCGGAACAGAAAATAATAAAAAAGTAATAATAAAGAAAAAATCTTCGACCAGAAAGGGGTAGTTCCGTTCCCGAATGAAGCCTCCGAACAATATATTTCGCTCACATTTTTTTTCAAACAGAAAAATGGTGAGAAATACCTCATTCTCTCAATTAAGATTTAAAAAGCACATGTGTGTGTATCGTGCATTTAAGTTTATTATTGAACTTGCATGTACACTCTTCCATCATTACAATCATAAAATTCATTCATTTGAAGTAGGTCATGCGTTAACATTCCTCAAATATCAAATTTAAATAAAATTGACTGAGCCACTCTGAATGAGAGCTATTCGTTAAATCAGACTGCATAGGAGGTATTGCGAATATGGCAATGTGAAGAAATTAAAGGATAATACAGGGAATCCTATAGAATGATTTTTAAAGGTGAAGAAGAGGAAGACTCCCGTATTTCACAGTTTCAGAAAACTCGTAGATTTCAGAAATGTTGAAACAAATAAGCAACTGTACGATTGAGGCGGAGGTCCCCATCTATACACATGGTGACATGGGCACCTCACCCTTTTAAATTAATAAAATCATGTAGTGTTGCCACTGATAAAGAAAATGAAAATAACGAGTCTAATGTGTTTTCTGACAATGGTGTTGCAAGAAAAAGCCCTAAATGTACTTTCGATCAAAAAAATTGTATTGACAATTGTGTTCATTTAATTTTATATGCGATATTCATTCAGTCTCAATAATACATTTAGGATTGTTGCCCAATTGTAGCACATTATTGTATAACAATACATGCAGGGCTAACAGTGTATAACAGTGCATCAGTTTAAACAGAAATCATATAATTATGTGGAGTAGAGAATAAAGTTCCAGCACACCTAAAAACTACACATTGTAAATTTCAATTTCATTGGAAATAATTCAAACAAACTACTATTTTAACCTATCTTAAATAAACAAGTTTACTAAAACACTGTTAAAGTTTCATGAACATTTCAAAAATGTTCTTTCAAAAACTATATTAATTGTCGCACTTCAATCAAAGCCAGCGAGTTCATCTTTACGAATTCAAATTCACTTTCTATTGGATTGTCAGGGCAGGCTACATCATTTAAGTTATCTGATAGTAAGAATCACAGCAAACCTGACATGTCTAAATACAGAGTATTGTAAATGTCTGAAGTATCCATGCTTCATTATGACAAAGCATGTCTACCAAGCACCAAAACACACTGGTCGGCACAAGCTTCTACCAGATATTGACCCAACTGTCCCAGCAGCAAAAAAACGATTAATTTAAAGATCACGCAAATGGAAATTGTAAACGCAAATAAATTCTGAGGCAATCGGCATCATCACGCAAACAAATGTTTTGAAATCAATTATATAATAAATACTTTGTCTTAAATTTTATAAAATGCTCTAAAGGAATATCACATTTATAGTGAAGTAATTTTTTACAATACATTTTGCAGTTAATTTTAAAGCTATATACTTGTTTTATGAATTCGTTTGAAAGAAATCGGCAACAGTTACAGAATAAAAACATCGTCGACATCATGTGAAGTACACATAAATTAATAATTACAAATATCCAGCGAGATAATAATTTTATTTTGAATTGTTTTCTATGAGACTATGAGCATTCATCGTCGGGTCATTGTAAATCCTCAAAACTTAAAATACGAAACACATTTTTCATCAACTCTAACTCGTACCTCGGGATTGGTCTCCACATGCAACTACACATTGTTGACTAAAAAAAATGGAATCTTTCTTAATTTACAAGCATTGCCAAAACGTGAGCGAAATTTCATTCGATTCGATTACCATTTTCCAATATTAATTGTAAATTTTAAAGAGTCTCCATTTTTTTTCAGTCCACACTGTACATTTTTTAATATGCCAAACACTGTGCAATACAAAGGTTATTTAGTGTAGTTCGTGTGACTGTAGAAAAAGTCTTCGAAATGCGTGATTCTAAAGCTTTGACTACATACTGAACTAACCACAAATTAATGACAAGCGCAAGCCCACATCGGAACATCCAATATGAGTGTAGTGAGCAACCGCGATTGAACCATCTGGCACATAAACCGTTTAATTTCAATCTCCGAATACGAAACTACCAGAAATTCTACAACATAAAATCATCGAATCAAGTTCACCAATTAAATACTGATCACAAAAGTAGATAGGCAGAGGAGAAAATCAAAAAATAAAAATATCAACGAACCGATGCTAACCTCTTTGACTTCAGAAATGTTTCCTTCCCAGGTTGAGTCGCTTACCGAGTTGCGCCTTCTCTTTTATTTTTCGATTGGGGAAAGTTCACCCACACACGAAATATCATGCGGCAAGATATGGAGTGAAGCGAAGTCAAGTTTTGTCTCGGCGTGCAAATCCGAGTGCCATGTTAAATAAATTTGTTTCCAGCACCGTCAGTCTCCTCCAGTATCCCGTCGTTATCCCTAAGTGACAGAACGCGGCACAGACACAGTGGGCAACCGGCGATTAGAACTGAAGTGCTCTAGGAACATTGCTATTTACTCTGTACATGTAGTCGGATACAAATTGCAAACGAAGCACAACACCAGAACTAAGCAAAGTTGGAATAACCGCAATTGAGCCGCGACACGAAACGACCTTGAGGATGCCGTTTGGAAGTCACAATTTCTGGAGACACGTTGACGGATATTGCGACAAAACGATACAACTTTGGCACCGAGGTCCGACAATGAAGAGGGAAATTTCCTCGCTTTGAGAAATGGTTAACCGCTCCAAACTTGAGAGCCGAGAAATGACGCACAACTATTTAATTGAGAAATGACGCACAACTATAAGTTTTGGAGGTGCATGGGAGTAATCAACCTTAGGAAAAGTATACGAGATTGCTTTCGAGTTTTCTTGTGGTGGCGACACCGTTGGGAATCCCATTAACTATTATAACCTTGCCAGGAGATACATTTTGGTCATTCAAATTTGATTCTCAACACCAAATTAAGTCATGTGCGCTTGCGCATAAAAGAGAATGAATGGAATTTGGGATTGTGCGCATGCGCATATGACGTAATTTGGTGTTGAGAATCAAATTTGAAGGACCAAAATGTATCTCCAGGCTAAATTCAGCGACTGGTATTTGCGATCGCAGCGCCCCTTCGTGACCAACAAACTTTCGTGACCAGTTGTAACAGTACACTGTTGTTGGTTTTAATCTGAGTTTACCACAAACAACCACTTCCAAGAATTAAAGAAAACTATCTTCACATTATCTATAGGCCATATTTTGCTTACTACACTATTTAGTCGGTAATTTTTTAATAAGTTGACGGAAAGATCATGATTATATCATTTGTGCATTGATTTTGGCACCGAGTGGATAACTGTTGGATATAATTAACTGTAGATTACATATCGCCACATCGGATATTCAAGTTATTCCCATAGATTCTGGTTGCAGATTTGTTTCTTCAGAGCATCTAAAAAGGACGATATAGTTTTATATTTGTCACCCTTCAGGTCAGTGCTGAAGAACCACAATCTTTTATCAATTTTAATCATAAATATATTAATGTCTAGACAAGATTTCTTCTATAAACATGGTTGCCTTTTTGTGCCATCAATCTACCATTACATTGTCGACCTCGGTATCCAAATTGCGTTTTTCAAGCGCTACTTCAAGCAATCACTGGTCTGTGCTTTAGTCGGACGGAGGAAACTGCGGTGCGCCGGCGACACCCATAGCCTAGAGATGTGTGGGCGGCGAGTCGAGCTTGAAGTCCCGCATGGCAATCTGATTTGCACACCTTTCCTAGCAGCTGACAGCGCTGCGAATGGCCGAGCACGTGAACAGGACGTCCGAGCTGCGGCTGAGGAACCATACGGTCGCGAAAGACAGCACCAGGACTAGAATGCCGATGCACAAGGTGGCCACTTCCTGGTGCAGGCTGGGCTTCAGAAAGATCCGAAGGCTGTACACGTCCCACACGCTCTCGGTCCACGTAGAGTACAGTCCCGAGTTGTAGTCGTAATCTGTGAGCGAGATAACCGAATCATCAGTTCATAAACAATCGAAAGAATGTTCATTAATTAGTTACGGTTTGTATAGCGAAAATGCAGTTTCATAAGGTAAAATGTCAGTCCGGTTCTGCACTAAAACGTTGCGCCATTCTATGGCGGAGTTTGGTGATGCAAGCCCGATAAAACTTTCTGTCTGAAAGTTCAGACAGGAATTACAATTACTGATGGTTCAGACAGGAATAAAATCGGGACCGACGCACCAATGACCGACTGGGCCACAACAAGTTGGTAAAAGAAAAAATGAGTTTAACGCAGATACGCAAATTTGCAATTGTGATAGAATAGTAAACTAGAAGACAGCCCCATTCCTTACCCGGAAGTTCAAAGGCGGGGGAGGCGGAAATGGATGTGTTGACAGTACTTTTAACACAAAATCCCCCGTTGCCGACCATCCACTTGTAAGTGTAAATCTGTGATAGAAACAGGATAGCATGAATCGACAATAACAGCAATTAAATAAATCCTTTCTCAGGTTCTGTAAAATGACAAATTATGTTAATAGAGACAAAAGTAAGCAGCCCTGGATGACCCATATTAATAACTCAACAATTAAATCAAAATACAAAAATTATTCATTCAAAAGCTATTCAGACAGTGACAAAATTTTCTAAATCTTTTTGAGTTTTGACAAAGGAAAAAGGGTGGTGTCTTTTATAAAGTACGTTTCACAAAATTTCAGTTTATAATTTTTATTTAAGGAGCCTCGCCAGCTCATCGACGTTTTCACACGGCTGACCCGTGCTTTTTCGCTTATGCTGAAGAAGTTGTGATTTGATTTTGCATTTTGCACATTTGGACCACCTATAAGATTAAAATCACCGTTAAACAAAAACTTACACTGTTATTGGAGGGTTGCACACATTCACTTTGAGTGATGTTTAAAGACTCATTCTGCATGAGGTAAGCCATCAACTGGGACGTCGCGATTCCCATCATGCTGGGATGACCGTCTACACCCACGTACAAGTTGGTGACATTGTGCTCTGTAAAACCAATCGATTACTAAATGAAAATCGTTTAATAATAATTTAGACCTGCCATCGATTCGTATAAAATTTGTGGATACGAAATACAGACACGCTCACTCAATAAAATGACGGACATGACATTTTCAAACGAAAAAAACAACTTACTGGAATATTGTAAAGCCGAGTGAGGTTTCGTAAGCTCGAACAATTCGCAACTGACGGCAGCATTCAAGTAACAGTCAAGTATCTGCTGAACCTACAAGACACAAAAACGAACGCAAAAGGTGAATAACAACGTATACAATTCAGTAACAATGTAACAATTCAGCGTAATAATAGCAATTAAGTTTTTTTAAAGGACATAAAACTTTACAAATAGCAATAAATTTTACAGCAAATGATTTTAAGATTGTGGTCTAACAAAACAAAGTAAATTGATAAAACTCTTAAGGAAAATTTGAAAAATGATCTATTACATAAAGCATATTTTCTTTTATTATTTTACAGGAGAACGATGAGTGAGGACGTTAGATTTTAATACTTCCTCAAGAAATAATAATGAACCAGCTCAGGACAACTGGACAAAAGTTACAAAACCAATTCAAACTTGAAATTCAATGAAAGCACGCATAATTAATTACCCTGGCACTTTCAACTTCTGCTGCGGATGTATCGTCGTCTCCAGTTAGTAGGTTATACAGTGTTCGGGACAGAGCGTTGGCAGTGTAGGAAATGAACTGGGCAGACGACGGACGCCCGATGTCCGAAATATGATTATCGAACATGCCATTGTAATATCTAAACGATAATAACGATGTAGTCAATGACACTTTGTGAAACATGATATGCACCAAAACACAAAATTTGAGCTGCGACGAGTCCAATTAATCGGTCATTCGTAAATGTTGCGATATCAGAATGACTTATACAGCTGATCCAAATGACGTTCCTTCTGAAACTAAACTTTTCCCAAAGTTTTTTGTTCTTATATTAGAATCGAGTGAAAGTTAAGAGCACATATATGCCTGACGGACCAATGACAGAGACACTTATAGAAACAAATTGTAGCTACTCTCGTCACAAGTATACAGTAAAACAAAGAAACAAAAAAGTACGGATGTAAAAAAACGATTTTCTTACCTGTTACTGTAACCATTTTCGTGGTCAGTCAAGACTATACCAGGAATGTCCAAATCTTCTTTCAGAAATCGTTGCAACGACGAAGGGGGAAGAGTCCCGTTATTTAAACCAACTGAAAAACTGGTGGATATGTTTTTTCCAACCGCTTGTAATTTATTGAAGAACTTTAGAATCTTTGCATGAAAATAAAAACAGGACGGTTAAACATTGGATTAAGAATACTTCACGATAATTGGGTCACATATAAAACTAGTAGAAAATCAACGTGGGGCATTATTTTAGAAGATACGTCACGCTATGAATAAGATTCCAAAAAATACAGGCAGTAATATGACAATGCTGATAATTAAAGCCATAGCGGATGTGGAAGTGAAAAGAAAAAAGTTAAATTTGCTTCTCACCGACTGCTGGACGTCTGGATTGTGAGCAGTCAGACGTTCGTCACTGTGAACCCACAAGGTATTTGCGGCATTCGGCAGGCCAACCTGATTCAGCTCGATGAAATAGCTTATGTTGCCTAGGGAGACGGTCGGACTCTGCAGAGGAATGTTATCGTCCATGGCGTAGGGAAACAGCCCGCGTTGCATGTCAAAAATGACTCGACTGGAGCCAATGTAATCGAAAGCTTCCTGCCAGACGAATACAAGTTCGACATGTCAATCACGTGGTTAGCGATCAGTTGGTAAACGAGAATATAATATTTTAAGAAATTATTCCCGTTTTGAACAATTAGGCAAATTGGAACAAAATAAAATTACAAAGAGAAACTTACTCCATTTAGCAACAAAAACAAGACGTTCTGGTTATTCTTTATAAGCTTGTCGCTCGTACTGTTTTGCAAAGCCTCTGCAACGGCCAGGAGAGTCACCAGGCCAGAAACGGATGAGTCGCCACCTGGAGCCATGTTGTCGAACATTGAAAAAGTGTCTACCTAAATAATATTACAAACAAAATTGAGAATGTTAATAGTGAATAGTTCCCACAGGCTTATCAAAACCTACAAAAACAATTGTAAATGATTGTTGATAGACGCATAATATTTTGTTACAAGATTCTTACTCGGGCAGCCACCACAATAACCGATCTCTCTGGAGATTCTGGAACTTCGTCCTTGTTGGTAGGTCGTAGAAACGACCAGATGTTATAGTCGCCCATTGGATCACACATCCTCATGGCTGTTCAATATTAAAAGAAATAAAAATTGACAACGCTGTTAAAAATGTAATGTGCCGTTATTTCATTCAAGAGTTACAAAAAGGCGATTGAAGCAATAAATATGAACGATTTCAAACAACTCACAGGAATGACAGATTAGAAAATTAAGTCTATAAAATATGTCTATTGTTATTTAGTGAGCGTTCAGCAATTTTATAAGTGAGGAGGTGCCATCGCAGAGCAGAGGTGACGATTGCGCACCAATGGGGCTGCGACGAGTCATCACTGTCGTGATTTCATAAAGCATTGACACTAAAAAAAACTGTGTATTTAATAAAATTATTTGATGTTATTAAGTTTTTTTTGAAAATTGGGACTATTGGACTAGACTTGTTTATTAAGACTTGCTTCAGACTACTAATTAATATTATGTGATTAAAAAAAGAATTAACAGTTTAATTGAGTTGAAAATTATATTGTATGTCTGGTTTTTAAAAAGTTCCGCAATAATCATTTATTATATACATTTTAACAACATTCAGATAACCTTTAGTTTCACATTTATTTATCAATTTGTTATGTGAGTAAACCAAATCAACTATTTCACAAAAAAATTGTAGAATTAAAAAAGTTTATGTCCCTTTTGATTTTGTGGGGGATTGGGAAAGAAGATATTTAAGAGAGTCAATTGTACTTGCTTCGAGTCAGGGTAGTGATCATGTTACTTCGTCTGATGCAAGTCGGAGTATCTTTGGCTGCATACATATTGCTCAACAATTCTGCAGCGCAAAGCGGCCAGTTGCGTGCTTTGCCATCAAGTGGAGCATTGAACTTTTGGTAACACTATCGGAACAACGAATAAATACGATATACACAGTATTTGCTATATAAGTAAAATTATTTAAATAAAATTGGAAACAAAACAATTGAGTTATTGAATTATTTCAAGATGATCGATCATTTTACAAAGACGTAGATGCTTTCTTTTCTTAAACGATTTCTAATAATGCATACAAATTAAAAATCTAGTGTTGTGCCTAATAAGCGACGCTACTGCAGCATCTACCATTGTGTAATATCCGTTAACGTGTGGCAATAAATCAAACAATATAAAGAATGGTAGCGTAAATTTTTTTATATCTAAGCTAGCAAAATCCGATATACGCAAATTTATTTTTTCAGGGTACATAATCATATTAATTACTAACGTTCTGAACAAGGTTGTCGATATCCAGCTGGTCTTGAATGAGAAATATCGGAAATCCCCAGTCTTCGAAAAACATACCATCGCCATATGGATTCCATGGAGTGGAACTAGAACACCCGTAGCCCATAGAACTATTGTAATAGCCTGAACAATTAGAACATAAATGAGAAAGTTTAAAATTATACAATGGCTGTTGGCTTGACCAAAATTTGACCGAGAAAATGTCATTGATGAGTAGCTATTTTTAACTGCGTGACAACATGTAAACATATCACGATGTATGAAGGCCGACAAATATTTATTTGTAAATTATTTTTTTTAAATTGTAGCATATCGATGTTTCTCAATTAAGATAATTTTTTTATATTTCAATATCTTTACCGGAATGTTGATTTGGGCAAGAATAATCTGGCGAGTAGCCCGCCTCTGGTGCAGATGAATTCGCCGGACTTATAATCAGAATGCCATTTATTTTTTTTGAGGCCTGCATTTTGGTTAGATTGTTCCTGCGGAAATAAAAGTAAGCAGTCAGTAATCCAGTAATTTGAATCATATTCAATACCTTCATGAACGCCTGGGGGAGCTGTGTGTTATAACGGATAATGTATGCGAAGGGCTTTCTTAAAAAACGCGCAAAAACGGTTGAAATAAAGCAGTTTCAATGTATTTATAGATAGATACTTTGCATTAATAACATAACAGGTGAAATACCTAAATAAAAAATCAGCTCCGAACACGGCAACTCTTCGTGCCTGTCCAGAGCAGAGGTGTAATTAATGTATCAAATAGTTCAAACGGTTATCCTTCTCATTTTACCTGTTGAAAAACGAAGCCTCGATGATTGCCGTGTAAGGCGGATTCGGTCCGTGGTCCAATAACCATTCGAGATCGCTACGGTTCGCCACATAGTGAATCACTCCCACGTTACCTTGTCGTGTTGCTAAAGAAACGCACAGACACACTCATAATTTACTTTAGAACGTAAGCCTGAGAAAGGTTCCAACTCATTAAAACAGTTAACCAGTTGGTTAACCACCGCAAAATATTTTAGTCGGTCCCACTAATTTAATATGCGAATTAAAGATTAATCGAATTGCAGTAGACTATGCTAATACATGCACGCACATGAACATCCTATTTGGTGGGTGGCGTTTAGACGCCTGAAACAGGAGAAGCTGGCTTCCAATTGGTCGTATATCTTCTGATTTGTCCTCTCACTTGCAACCAACACTGATGACAAATAAAATACAAGATTAGTCAAGCATAACGAAACTGTAATTTGGCACTTCTCCTACTGTCTGGGTCGACGCGCCGCCAAAGAAGGAAATGATTGTATCTCTTCCTGGATCAACAATGACGAAGGGGTTGGGAGAGGGTGGACATTCGGGAGGCAGCCGCTAATTCCATAGGCCTAGGTCCCAGCCCCACTTACAATAAAGATTTTGTTTATAATACACAAAGGGCAAGGTGATTTTCTTACACGTCAATAATGCTCGGAAATAATCTCGTGGGTTATTAAACGAGTGAAAACTTACCTAAAACTGTGATTGTCAACACTAAAACAAAACATCCGAGTTGACGCCTAGCGGCCGCCATTTTTTACTTAAGATAGAGATGGGCAATAGCAACGTACTAATCGATATATCGTGATTATCGATCACGAAACTCAAAGTGCTCACTATCACTAATCGACTATCGCCCATCACTGTGACAGCCAGCGTTTGATGTCGCCGGAAATCTGATTTTACTAAAAATGCTTTGAGTGAGTAGATTTAGATTTAGATTTAGATTTGGTTTATCGCCGCGCCATAGCATTATGGCGATTTCCGTATGTGGTGTGAAAT
>JAQGBY010003806.1:0-18165 GCA_034698785.1 Mycogona germanica | reverse complement strand
TTTCCGTGTCGCTCTCCGTTTATGTACACATCAAATTGTTCGCTCCCATTTGCAGTCCTCCTGATGAGAAATGGATGACGGAGAGGGATGAGGTTGAGAGTGAAGGGGGTGGCGTGTGGGCGGGGGCGGGGTGAGGGGTGGGGTCGAGGGGCAGGTGAAGGGGGTGGGAGGGGGAGGCACTGGAGGCCACAGGGCGGCGGCCGTGCTTATAACCAATAACACATCTCTCACTGACCGCGGTGATAAGCACCGCACCTCCTGCGCGTATTGTGTGTCGTATATTTTATTTAGCGTAGAGTCGCATGGTGCTCGTCTAGATCGAAAAAGTTATATTATTCCGTTATTAATTAGGCCCTGCACGTACGCGCACGTACACACATACACGGGGCAGTGTCCCGCGCTTTTGGCGTGCGCGGTAATTTAGCGTCATCGGTTTTTTCGAGTCAAGCGTTATTATGCGTTCTTGTTTTGGGGTTATGCGCGAATAAATATTCAAATGGCCAGTAGTAAAAAATAATTTGGGGTCAGGAATATGAATGAGGTTCCGGTGGATCTAAGGGCTCGAGTACAGGCAATCAGTTTAATGGATGTCCAAAGTGGGAATTTTTCTGTTCATCTTTAACTAGTCTGTTTTGTTGAAACCCGATTGGTTATTCAAAAACAATTGAATTAAGATAAATTCTAGAAAAATAATCCTGGAATGTAATAAACAACGAATTCGAAATTCAATTGGCTTTTTTGAAAACATAATCTAAAATGCACATCCAGTATTTATGTATCGAAAAGAGCAGTATAATAAGAAATTGTTACAAGATGCGTAAAACTTAGATCAAAATTATCGTTTTAATTTATTTTTCGTGTGTTTTACCCCCGAACTCTTAAGAATAAAAGTATTGCAAATATTTGTAACAACAGCAGCTGCACGAATTAATATCGATGTTAACTTACAACGAAGGTATGCAATAATTTGTTTGCGTTTCATTTATTTATGATATTGAATTTGGTTGAACATTGAATTATTCCAGAATATTAAATTGATTTTTAAATATTTAATTAATTATTCTAGAATATTGAATTTGGTTAGCATTGAATTATTACAGAATTTGGTTAAACCATTCAATTATTAAATTGGAAAAACAACGCTAGATAGATTAGCATGCAGCATAATCCGAAAGTTACAGGAGACAAAACGACGAAAGTAATGATATATGTAAGAAGTCATCCGCGAAAAGAATTAGACATTTCTTTACGATTTAGATCGTCTACTTCCTGGGCCACAAGAACGTTTTCGAGAGAATACCACTTCTCATCAGCACGACCGAAAGAAGAAACTGAAAAGTTAAACCCGGAAAGGGAGGACTAGAAGGTCGTAACCATGTATATGGTCAGACAAAGTCCATTGGGGTTTCTTCGTCGTTTTGTCTCCTGTATCTTTCAGATTATGCTGCTATACTTTACCATCTAGCGTTGTTTCTTTTCAATTTAGTTATGTATCCGAATTTGCTTGGGCTTTTGCACTTTTTCGTTCAATCATTGAATTATTTTTGATCTATTACTATGAATTATTTATGTTCAGTCGTAGATTTTTATCTTTTAACAATGTGTTCGTAAATCACGCATTATATCGTCTGCTGCGCTCAGACTCTCATTATTAGATTCCTGCGACGAATCCTTATACCGCTCATATCGGTTTTCCCTCGGCCATCGCGGAGTCTGGCAGAGGGACCGCACATTTTAATAGATATATTTAATATCTAAATGCGCGTAAATGTGATGGTCATTCGGTCAAAGGTTAACACTTTCATCCACTTGATCACCTCATCCGTGAAGTGGTCAGCGTCGCCGCGCTCGTACGCTCTCGCTCGCCACCCCCGTGTGCGCTGAGGTCCACTTCACCCGCGCCTTCTCCCTACGTATATGCAGATTAAATAGCCGCCGTACATTTTGGTAGGCGAAGGCGCGCGGTCAACACTACCCGAGTTGCCGGACTCGTGTTCGCCGGTGTAACTGGACAATACCTACTCGTGTACGCTGTTCCTGCCGCCGATTTAATTGGTTCCGCCATTCGCGGTGTGTACAGGGTGCTCACAGGCCTGAATACGAGGGATACAAAGAGTCTGAATTTTAAATATAGCACAAAGATCAACAAACAATAATGATGTATTGGTTTAAATTTCAATACATCTGATAATTATTAAGCTACTTTTACAGTATGAGTGGGTCAAGACTCTGCCGGAAGCCATACAGAAATATTAACCTATAGTCAATAGTTAAAAAATATGAGTGAAAGTCTTACCAACTCAATTTTTTATCTAATCCTATGTTTGTACAGCATCACTTCCGAATTGCTTCACTTTCAGCGCACCAGTGCAAAATAGCTCTTTTGTTTATGGATTTCTTTTGGAGTAGATTTGTCACGGGAATCCAGGTGATGGTGAGCGAGGTGAGTGGAACCGGAGTGTGTCGACAACTGCGCCGATAAATGTCGATCACGACCCGGCTTTCTCTCGTCACGTAACTCTGGTTGTCAGGCGCACTGGGGGGTTCCCCATCCAGGCACCTCGTTCCAAAAACTAAAATCCCCCACCAGGCTTTATGTCAATGGAAATGCGGTTTGAAAGCACCTTCAGGACGTGCCAATCGACCGAAGGCAGTGGATCAGTGGCTGTGCATCGCGTTGTGCTCGTGGCGCGCACTAAACGTACGTGCGGGACCCACTGATCCTGCCCATCAATCAATCGGCCCTTTCGGCACTCACCCTTCTCTCCGGGATCTATCCTACCCCCCCTTAAATCCGTCTGTTTTATCGGCTGGCGCCTCCGAGGGTGGTCCCCCATTAGGACACACGCCATTCTGTTATTGTTGCGGAACTCTGTAGAGATTACGAATCACAGTTTCGGCTCGATGTAAAAATTGACTGCAACTTTTGTTTGTAGTTGTTTTCAGACCTGATCAACGAGCTTGGTCAACTACTAGTGGCTAACATTTTTCATAGAGCAGATCTGACATGTACTGCCTTGTTGACTTCATAGATGCTGTCACACGTATTTATGTTGTCAAGTCCCATTTGCGCTTGAGATATTTCACGTTTTGATCCATGGAAATGTCATTTTATTTGGGCTTAACGAGGATCGATTTCAAATGCCAATGTGCCATTTCAAAATTGTTGAAACTCACGCATGTGTTTAGCCAAAATCGAAAATTATATTTCGATGGGAGCCAAACATTAAACTTCCCCTTATGCAAATGATTTTTTAGTTTTTTTATTGATTGAAGAAATGTGAAAATCATTTATCGTTTCATTCATCGGATGTGAAATAGTTTCATGCTTTTAAAGTTTTGCTTCAGCATTATTATTCTACGAGTAGAAATTGTATTGTGTTTCGACTGTTGTACAATGAGTAAAGACTGATCAATATTTTTTAATGTAATTTAGTTTATACGCATCAAAAAATATTCCTCTAATTTGTGTGTCACTGTTACTGAAAGTCACTTTTCTGTTCATCATTTTGATTATACAGATTCTGTATTTCAATATTTGTCAAATTTATCGTCTTATCAGAATATTATTTTATTTTTTGTATGAAACTTTCGTCTCGTTTTTGGTGAACGCAAAATTCGGGCCGTTATCATAAAGGGGTGGGGTTAGTTGGCACGTCCAATTCGTTACCATCCATATCTGCAAATCGCAGTGCGCGGGTACATGGAATATGTATGACGGGTCGCGTATCGATGTGAATCTGACAGTGCCGTTGCGAGCATTATTATTTCCCCATCACTTTTTTTTTGGGGGGGGGGATGGGTGATTTGGCGTATCAGTAGTGTCGGGTATTGCACGCACTATTCCATCTACTCGGCCTAGGCTAAGTGATAGGGCGCGGCGCGCATTTTGTCGATTGTGCGACCGACCTGAAAATAAACTCCACCTTCCGCATCACACACCGTTTATCTAGTCGCGAATTGCATATATTGAAATCGGGGGGCGGGCTGCGATCGAACCTTGTCAATGACAAGGAATGGTTCTGCCGGGGCAACATATTCATTTGAATAGCGATTAAAGAATGTTTTAAGATTGGTTGTTGAAAGAGAAAAATCTGATAAAATCAATTCAATGTAATTTTACATTTGATGAATGGTCATCGGTTTGCGTTCCTGTTATTAATGAGGTGTGGCCATTCAAGATTAATGTGCCTGTTGTCCCATGTTCAGGAATGAGGCGTCATCTTAAGAATTTTTTAGTATTACATAGGATGAGGGTTGAAAATTATCTATTGTGTTGCTGCAGTTGATGGTTAGAATCAATTCTACTGTACAGAATTATGATTCAATTTTCCGTCCCAAAATGGTTGTTCATTGAAACATATTTTTCTAGCATTCGAAAAAGTCACAAATATTGTTTCTGGTGATGTGCACAAATATATTTTAGTGTGCCCGCCCTCCCAGACATAAAAGTAGAGCTCTAGGTATAGATAGAAAAATTGAATCGTTATTTGGGAGAAGTGATGGTAATGGTAGGTGTATGGGGCGTGCGCTCGCACACAAAAAAACCGGTGATGCCGTTTTCGGAAATCCGGTTTCCTTCCCCCCCCTCGCCGTATCCATCTGTGACTATGGTGAGGGTTAAATGGCAATTCAATACACTCTTCCAAAGTACTTGTATGATTGTCATCCGTCGCTCTTCGAGAACTCATTCAACATAAATCCATGTTCCTTTCTCGGTTCTTCCATTCGATGGATCCGGATGGGTTCGGGTTCTGACACACTCGGAAAGCCAAGGTTTTTATTTTATTTTTTAGGGAGTGCAATTGAAAGATGTTTGGAGAACTTGTTTAGGAAAAGTGCTTGGGAACGAACCCCGTAGTAAAATAAAATGTAGGGAAATGATTCACCCGAATGATTGCGGCAATATATTTTATTGAGTTATCAATGCAGTTTATTTTGTTAAAAGTTCAAAGAAATTTTGATTTTAGTTGTAATAAAAAAATTGAATTTTCGTTATTATTTCTTACCTCTTCTACTTGCTAGTAAAGATTTATGTAAATTAAATATTGACTACCAAACGTTTAATTTGAATTAAGTGATTGAATTTATTTCGTCTGTTTTAAAAAAAATATAAGATATAATATTTAATATGTAATAAGATAAAATAGGAAATAATATTTTTATCTGCGATTAATTTTCTATCAATCAATTTATGCCCTTTCCTCATTATTTATTTGATTCATTCACGATTATCTTATCTTCGAGCGTCTGATATTAAACTGTAGGCCTTCTCCATCCTTTGCAGTCGTAGCATACTCTGCCATAGAGCTTCATTTGCTTGTACAAGCATATAACTTGTGCAGGCAGAGTTACATGGAGAAGCTATAGTCTACGTAATAAAATCTCTCCCGTGTAGCACAGCGCCTCTGGGAATTGTAAAAGGCGTCCTTCCACACAAAATAGGGGTACGAGGGTGTGGGTGGAGACACATTTTTTTTGTGTGTGTGTGCACGTATGCTACACCAGACGGTGCAACACGTTGGCATTGTGGCATTGTGACGTTGACATCTGTGGGTTGCGAAGTGTCTCCGCTAGATGGCGTCCCTCCTTGTTGTCATAGAGCGGGCCTAAATCGAGTTGGCATTCAGTCTCTTTGTTTTGCCAAAATGACGATTGGAGCGGGAGTCCGACTAAATTTCGAGTGAGCGGCTGAGTGTTTTGGGCTGTGCCGCGCATGCGCTTCGTCTAACTGGCGTCGGGGGAATTCCCTCCGTGACGTCACGGGCGTGCGCCGTGTGGCCAATCAGATGGCGCCACCACGACCATCTCTTTCCATTTTTTCTTCCTCTGGCCGATGCGAGGATTCGTTCCAATCTATCGTCATGTTGACACTGCAGTGGGTAATAATTTGAATAGTTGGCACGCGTGAGTTCCAGGGGAAGACGGTGAGGGGGCGCTGATGTATTTTCCCATGGACGATTACCCAGGTCCAATCTCACTCGTCTTTCCAATCGCTTTTTCCGCCCCACCGTTTCAACTGCAGCTGTACTACCCCGCTTGAATCGAGCTCTTTTTTATTCCTGAAACGTGTAATCGATTGTATGTAAAGGCGAGATGGTAGTGCTGCGGCTCAAAGATATCGCAGCAGTTTTGAATTTGAATTTGAAATGTTTTGTGTCTTTACAATGTACAATTCATCAATCATAACATCTGTCTTTAAAAATTGACCAATCGAACTGCCGCTTGCATGAAAATTGTTAAGCGAAAAGGTTATAAAGTACAAAAATTACTTATTCTCTTCTTTGCAATGATAGATGTCAATCGCTTTTTAAGATTGATTTTTCAAGAGATCAAAACTTGAACGAGGTGGTGTTAACAAAATAGAACGATGATTAAAAATATGCTGTTGTTTCGATAGTTATGAATCGCAAATCATTTCACGTTGGCAGTGCCTAGCTGCGTCGAACATATTTATGTGTATCCACCTCGTGTGCATCTATGCACACCAAAGCTGATCCATGCAAATGAGCAAATGCACATGCACATATGCATTTAGGGTGTGTATGTGAGCGCGTTGTTTGTGTGCGACGGAGCTATAGGACTTTCCGTGAATTATTGATTAGGCGGCATCGGCCTCGGCGTGATTAGAAGTGACAGAAATATTATATACAGGGTGGAGACTTTCGAAGCGCCATTCCTTCTCCATCCCACCCACCCCCAAGCGCCAATCCCCATCCACCTACATATGGAGGCACGCGTTTCAAGACTCATGAGGCCCTCTCTTCATTTTGGAGGCCACCAAATTGCGCTGACAGACATTTATTATAATGACCAAGGCTGCTTATGCATTTGACCCGATTTGATTTTATCAGTGGCTCTCGTCGGTGATTCCACGCATCGATCAGGATTAAGTTTACATAATCGCGATGAACAATTATCTTGAATTGTTTTTGGGTCGTACTTCAGGTTGTTCGTAGTTAGGTGGAGCGATTCGATTCCCGAGCTCAGACTCTCGTTCAATCGAAGACGACATGTGCGCCCTGGAGTGCAGGAGTACCTTGGCGGTCCATTACACGAATTAAACAATTCCCAATTTTTTAAAAACATATCGGGTCCGTTAGTTAGCTATCTATTGAGAAAATCAAAATGAATTCGTGTAATGGGACGTCTGGTGATCTCAGGTGGATAACCCTGCACACTTGACAACAGAAGTTGTCGTCGTCCTCCTCCTCCTCCACCGCCAACGCCGCCGCTGCTCTGCTGTTCGATTCGGCTATTCCATTGGGACCACCTGCACGACTAATGGCGATCCGTGCCCCTCCCCTCCTCCCCATTTGTTTGCACACCTTCCTCCACCGCCCCCCCTTCCCCCATTCCCCACACCAACACCGATCGCCCCGTCCACCACCCCCCAGGCTAGGTCCCCGTACGTGCATATTAGATGACGCGCGTGGCTTGGCGCGCGCGCTTTCGCACGCATCCGGTTTCGAAGCGAACCGTGGACACATGCCGCTACGTCTGTGCACATTTTACGGCTTCGTGTGTTGGGTCGCGTGTATTTTTGTCAGGAGCTGACCGCTGATCGGTTCAGGTGGTTTTCTTTTTCTCTCCTAGTCTATGAGAGAATCCATCTTCGATTTTGCTCGAGTGCTAGGGTAGTGATCATCGCCGGTGATTTCTGCTAAAACGGGTGTAAAACATTTATTCACTGGTTCGGTAGGCAAACGTTAATCGATCACCTACTGTTCGATTGACTTGTGATAGGATGAAAGATAGAAACAGGCAGCGCCTTAAAATATACACAAACGAAAAATATGTGAAAAGTCTACGATTAAATGTTTAATCATAAGTGAAAGAACATCGATCGAACACCGTGAAAAATCGATGACGAGCAGGCGAGGTTCTATAAATAAAAATAATAAACTGAATTTTGTGAAACGTACATTGAAAGACATGACCTTTTTTCCTTCTATTGCATTTTTGCAATTGTGCTTGAGATCCTGAAAAATTATAAGATAATTCATAAGAAATTCCCTCTCTTATGCTACGGTTAATTGATTTTATTAAGAATTTATAAAATTATTCAACGTTTATTGCTGCGCTTGGTTTATCCGATTTCTTGTTTACATGCCCACTGTTTACCTTATTTTAAACGCAATCCGTGCGTGTGGTTCGAACAAGTTTCACTCAAAACTTCCGCAAAATTTCTTCCAATACACCTTCCTGCGATAGAAGACAGTGTCGCGTTAATACGTCCTATATACATCTACATTATTATACTAAAGTATATCGTTAATCTTTCATCGAAGACGCACATGCTGTACGTACACATACAATTATCGGGACCGCATCTCGTCTATTAAAATCTGAACAGGGACTGCTTAATTACGGTTAACGCACATGCTGGGAAAATTCCTCTTAATACGATATATCGATTAGAGGAATTGCCGTTATCGGTGGTGGTGCGAGCCCAGATCACGAATCACGACCATCTCACCAATAATGAGACGCGCGAGAATTATAATTTTACGTCTCGTGGGCTAAGATCATCATTATTATTATTGTCATCGCTAATCGATACGGAGTATACTGGGAGTGGGGGTGTAAATTATCGGTTTCGACATAAACACGGTGTTTATGCGGCCATCGTATTTGGGCGATAACTAATTTCAATAATTGCCGGATCGAGATGTCGATGGGAGGCGGTCGGAGTCTCTACGTGTGGGCTTGGCACGTCGCGTGTGCGCCCCCTGGTGGTCTATCCGTGGTCGATACGTCCCATAGGTGGCGGTAGTGTGCCTCCCACCTGCCCTCTTCGCCACCCATCGTATGTTCGGTTCGGTTAAAAATGGTTGAAACGACACCGTCGGGGCTCGGGCTAATTCTTAATGCACGCTTTGCGCATAGGGGAGATGTGATTTCAGCATCCTTTGCTCTCTCTCTCTCGCTCCACGAAGCCATGGATAGTTCCAAGTGATGGGGGAGGGGATCGTCTGAACACTGGCAGTGATGCCCGATTTCTACACGTTCGTTTATAGACGAGCGCCCGGCAACATTCCCGAACAGATTAATTTCAACGTGTTATCTGAAAATTCCATATTGCCAGTGTTCGGCCCCTCCATTTAACAAGCTGGGCGTTCCGCCATTGACCATCGAGCAGGGCGGTTCCCAAAAATGGTTGTCCCAGCAACTAATGGTTTAAATTATAATGCGCTTTGCTCAAAGCGACTGGTTCAATTCTTAGCTTTTACTCAGCAATCTGGGGCACCGACACTAGTCGAAAATCTTGACCTCGTCCTAAAAATTCATCTTTCTACAGTCATTATGCACTTTTCGTGCTTCTGTGATTGTGTGTTGAACTGACGCCATCGTCAAGTGGTTGCCGTATTAACTTCGCGGTTGGCGAGCCCCCGTCCGATTTCTCACCTTTCGCGTGACCGGCAAATATTTGCTTGACCCAACGGCCATCAACCGACCGAGCTGGCGATTAGCGTGTCCACAATGATGAATATGATAATGCACTTTGCCTAGCAACGCCATCTCACGTTCATCCCTCTGTCGCATTCGCCTATGGAGGCCAATCGCAGTCAATCTGTGGTGAAACTGACCAATTGCCACGGTATATGGTTGTTGGTCATCGATGATGTACGATCATGCATGAAATCTTATTTGACCAACAAATTGCTGATTCCATTTTTGCTTCTGATTTTTAAAAAATTTAATAATATCACTACAGAATTTTTTGTACCCCTCTTGGTGCTTAGCACTATATGAGGGGCACCTTTTTAACAGTACCATCGGGGTGCGCGCCGGGAATCGAACCCGGGACCACTGAGCCACAGTCAGTCGCAATACCAACTCGGCTACGACGAGTCGTACAATACATACATATTTTTATTTATTGTCGCTATTATCCCGAAATTGAAAAATTGAGAGTTCGTGAATCAAAGCCACAGGACCACCTTTATTATTTCGTTTGTTCGCGCTCTTGTTTCACAACTTAATGATCAAGATTACCGAATTTCATTGTGTGTTTTATTTAAATTGCAATTTTTTTCCTACTCGTTCATCTTCGTTCACCGAGAGACTGGTCATTGCGACCGTGACCTTGGCCCACCCCTGACGCCAACCGTCTAGGCGACACCCTCGAGTCTTAACGACTCCACCACTTGCAGTTCCCACCTCAGGAGTGCGATAACCCTCATATATCACCCTCACCAACCTCACCCCCTCACAATGGCTTTCGACTGGGTCCAATACTGGTCCGGCACTTGTGGGGTCGTCTAGAAGGTTGTCTCCCACCGGCCCAGCTTTCCCTCCTCCGCCGCCATTCCGGCGTCCCTACACCCTCACCCCGCTAACCTTTTGGCCATACCGAGATCTCGGCGATGTTGGAATTCCTCGTGTATCTGGTGATTTGTCGCCCGGACATCTCCATTCATCTCCTTCTAGTTGGCTGCGTGCCTCGGAACTTCTATCTCTCCACCCTGGTCGCTTCTCCGCCACCTGCCTCGCCGTTGACCGGGTGTCGCTCAACGTGCGGGCAGGTGCGGGCCGCACACACCATGTTTAGTTTTTTAAAATTTATAATCAACAATTTAAAAAGCAAAAATATCTTGTATGGTTCGTTGAAGTCTTGCTTGCAATTTTATTTATTTTTAAAACTCCATTCGAGATTACAATGATCTATGTTTTTCTAACTGATTACTGGAGGTCTAGTTATTGATGTATTAAAATATCGTTAGGTGAAATTGCACTTAATAGTAATTTGTTTTGGTGCAATTGATTATTGAGGTGATATAGTGTTGTGTAGTTTTTATACGAAGGTGGTTCAGATAATTTCTGGATTTAGCCAAGTAATGATTAATGTTGTATCGATTACAGATCGGATACAGTTGTTTCGTATTAATCTGTTTATTTTATTTCATCTAAAGTTATAATCGATTGCCTACACATTCACGGTCGAATGAATACACCAGTGCTAATTTTATCAAATTACTCGCTATAAAGCCCGGCACACATAAAAGTTCATTTCACCTTTGTCTATTTGCATAAAAATGACATTTTGTTTTGGTCTAACCCCCAACCCAACATACGATCGCACTTTTAAACATTCTCATCTATCCCTGTTCACAATCGGCCACGGACACATTTATTTCTAATGACTTTTTTTTTCCTTTTGTCTTTACTGGTTAACCTGTCTTGTTTGATGCGCGGGAAACGACTGGCCAAGCGCGTCAAACGGCCACAACGGAACGATACTTTGAGCGTAGAAAAAACGACTGGGACGAATACATTTTTCGTAATATTGTGATTTTTTGACAAGGACTGCATTCTTGTGTCTGCCTGCACCAACTTTAACATGTGTTTCTCGCGAGTCGCATTTTCTTGCGTACGCCCAAGAGGTCAAATGCGGTTTTCTGCTCGCTCGTAAACTCTTGATCGTCTGTGGGTCTAAAGACGTTAAAGGTTCTTCCAGCTGGGGGTGGCGTTAGCGTCTCAGTTTCCGAATTTGGATCCACTGTGCGTGAGTCAACATTTCCGAGTGCTGAAAAGTTGGACGCCCCCAGCTTAAAGAACTTTGAAGTTGGCATATACTGTAATAGTTTGCAAATTCTGCCACCTTGATATTCATGATGGAACGATCACTTCTACAACAGTTCATAGTTTTGTTTGAAGACACAATATACTGCTTTAGAGTGATTTTTAAGGTCCAAATTGTCCATATTCTGACTAGCAAAATTTCTTATAAATTGCCATCATGACCAAATTGCACATTTTAGACATTGTCTTCTTTCGAAACGGCCAATTTGCTTTAGGATAAAATGGTAAATCAATATTGCTGTGTCGGAATCGAACAACGGGCAAAATCGAAACCATAAAATTTGCTTTCAGAGACAACTATATGTTGCGAATTATTTTTATCAGTGGTGTACTCTCTGTTCATCGGATGTGACAAACTGTTTTCCAAAATAGTTGTTGTGGGAAGATCCGTTTTTGGTTGACTGTCTGCCAAGAACGTAGGCCAAATAATGGGTTAACCTCTTACCGTGTCACGTAACCGCGACAACTTCATTTCGTCGATAAAGCGAAACTCGTATCCCGCCATTTGACTTCCACCACCACCACGTACGAGTAGTTTACATTTTTATATGTTTACGTGGAAAAAAAACAGGTATATAGTGGGCTTCGATGTTGGGACGGCGCGTTGCGATACCGACTGGGGTCGCAAGGGTTGCATTCTGAGAATGCCATTCGCCGAAACAATCGTGTCCATCTGTCTCGGTGTTGGAGCATGCGGGAAATTTTGTTTTGTGTGTGTGTGTGGGGGGGGGGGGCGTGGGTGGTTTTTCAAAAGCCGTTTTCATCTTTCACCGGTCCTCCTTTGTACACTTATTACACTGTTTTCTTTTTAATGTAAAGAACTGAAAGTGGGGGATATTAACTGGCTGTGCATAGAGACACAAAGTATCTCGAGTTCTTCGCTGTTAGTCTGTCGCTCAAAGGGTTATGAGTTCGAGCCCGAATCGTTAAGACATGTACATGTAAGATGGAGGTGAACTTGGTTTCGGAGGTAAACAAAGGCAGAATAACATATAAAATTATTTTGACGTGTCAGCGCCTTTCAGGAGAGGTGTATGTTAATTCCAAGACTTGCAGCGGAAATGCTCGCAGCGGAAGCGCAACACTAAACACGTCACTCAGTGATCATAAGCGGCGCTTAACCAACGCGTTTTAGCGATCCGTGGGCGGGTTGCCCGCTCTATCGATTCATCAAGTTGTCTTGGTCGAGATACTCCCTTTGAAAATGGTTAAAAAGAAATTGCCAGGTTGTTGACAGGGAAAACGAGAAAGATTAACATATTTTGAATAATGTCTCACCAAATACAGGTCGGATCTACCGGCATCTACTACACTCAAACATTGACATGTCTAAAACACAGCGTACCCGGTTTTTCAAAAGTTTCAGTTAAATTCAATGTTCAATTTCAACAAATGAAAACAGTGTTTATTTTTTGCTCACGTTGAGCATAAAGAAAATAAACGAGAAATTCATCATTGCTATTTGCTATTGACATCATTAATAAATGTTCTGCGTGATGCCGGGAACTAAATCCCTAGCTTTCGGCATCACTTCCGGCATTTGCTTATCGCGTCAGTGGGTAGGTGAGATACCGTACACGTCGTGTACAGCTCATCTTGTGTTTGTTTTCGGATTTGGTCGCTGTCGGCCTCCTCTCAACTAATCGCCGGCATCGCACTTCAAATTCTCCCTTTCATCTTGGCTTCGATTCGGCCGTACCTTAATACCTGTTCGACCCGTCAGGCCGATGGCAATTCATCTCCTTCAGAACATGATCTGGCGCCACTCTATATCCTCCTAAAACCTGATCCAAAAATAGATAAAAGAATATGAATAAATTTATAATATCATATATTCAACGAGTCGTACGATATTGAGGATTTCGCCTGACATTGACTTTATTACTACTGCCCAGTTCTGAGATCGAATCCCGGCGCGAACTCTCGAGAGTAACTGTAAGGGTTAATCGACAAATTGCTAACGTTTAGCTAATTACTCGCTTCTCATTTTTTATTTTTTTTTATTTTAAATCAATACGGTGCACATGACAATGAAAATCTCATTTTATAAAAGTAAAACAATAAATGTGGCACCGTATGAGGTTTCTGCAAGCTCCCTTGATGCTTGCGGTGTGCAAATATAATTGCGGTGTGCTCATGAAAAACAATAATAAAATATGCAAAATGGGTCACAGGAGGATAATGTGGGCGTTGTCTGCACCGCGCATCATTCAGTATTATAAGTGTTCCATACAAAAGGAAACGCGAAATTGCCTAATTTAAATTATTGTCCCATGGTTGGACATTAGTGTGTCCCATGTGTCTCGGTGATTGTCCCGCTCACGTTACCTACCACCAATACTCTTTATTTGCACACCGCAATGGCCGCTGGATTAATTTTACGATCACATATGAGCGAGCGGATCTATTATAGACTGAATTATGGTGGTTCGGTATTTCTTAATAAGTTATATCCAGTAATTCTCTTTGTATAAATTTTCCGTTCTGTTTACCTTCTTTTTCGCGATGGCTCCAAAGGTTCGATTTTGTTTCGCGAGTTTATTCAGTTGATACTTTTCCTCGAGGATTTCCCGACGTCGGCAGCGGCTCACGGCGTTCCGATATAATTGGTTTTGGCGGGATTTAGGGATTAACGAAATAGATTTTATTGCAGAGTGCGGAGACATAAATTTGTTCTCCGTTAAACCGAAGTCTTTCGCGGATTTGAACGTGGAGCGGGTTGGTCTATTCAATCAAATCGAGGCGTATTCATGGTCGACGACAAACTCTGCTCATGACAACTGCAGTTGCGCTCTTGATTCTGGATTTACATGGGTTGTGCCGCCTAGCTATATTCTGTATTAATTTGGCGATCAGGAATTTAGGTTCTGTGCATTTCTTACACAATTTATACTAACGACGGGCTCTTTTTGTTTGAATTTCTTCATCGGCCACCTTGAGCACAACGAAAGCTATGGCTCTGATTTAGGGATGTGGACAAATTCATCGTATATACAGATGGTGTGCATGGGTCTCCCCCTTTCCAACACCAGTCTGTGGATCTTCAGAAGCAACATTTTAAACAAAATGTTTTAAAATATATATATTTTTTTAATTCCATCTGCAAAATGGTCACGCCACTGACTGTACAGTAGAGTATTGAATTGGATTGATAAGCTTTCGGGCAATTCGTGAAACATAGTGAGAGGATGGCGACGCCATCTGTTGAAAATAATAAGCTTGCATAATGCCTATCGTCGAATTGTTTTTTTTTATACCTGAGCGAACCGTTAACCAATCCCGTGAATAGGCGCAGGTAAGCGCTCGCCCCCCACAAGAGCCGATTGATTAGGGGTGGCCGTCTCAGCCGACAAACGCGGCATCGGCAGCGGCGTCGACTCACAAGTGTATTTATGGTAATATTAATGAGAGTGGATTACTCGAATAATTGGTCGTTAATTTGGCAAAATCCAATAAACTTTTTATGGCGCCTGTTGCTCACCCGTTGGCCGGGCTTTTCTCTGCCAGTGCCAGGCCAAACCTCCTCCACCTTCCTCCTCTTCCCATCCCCATCCACACGCACGTCCCCCCACAAAGACATCATAGACCAAACTCAATCTTCATTTCAGTTTTTTGTGTGCTTTTATGGCGCACATGCTGATGACATCGGAGCATGTGTGTATATACGGTGCTCCGAACCTGATTGGGATTATTTCCAAGAGCTTTTTATTGGATCCGGTCTCATTCGGGACTGAGCTGCGGTTTTAACAATAGCTCTCTTTCCATTACATGAATAGTCTTTTTGGGACTTGAATCTTGATTAAGATTAAAAATTGAAAGACCTCTTACCAATTGAGCCGATTAATCGTTTTCATTTTAGTATTGGAATCGTGTCTCACATATTATTTCCAGGTTTTCACCTGTAAATATCATCATGTTTTTCTACAGTATAAAGAAAATTGACTTGACGCCTCTACTACTTGTACAGCATGCTCAGTTTGACTTGCTCTATCTAGTGTGGGGCGTATTCTCATCGGGTCCTGTTTTACGTGTGTACGTGTTGGCGAGCGCCACGTATATAATTAGCATATAGAGCCCAGTGTGAGTGAGCCTGGCTGCTGAATATTTAATCTTTCATTATAGGTGACAATAATTTAAGGCTCGCCCCGAAAAAAGGTCATGACGCAGAATGTGTTGGTCACGCGATTCAAGACGAAGTAAGAGGGGGGGGACGTCGTCCATGTATTTATGTATAGAGAGATATAGTTGAAGGCTGTGCGTGATTTGACGTGTTCGTATCAACGCGGAGCTGTCAGTCGGTTCGCGTGTCGAGAGCAAATTTCAGTTCTTCGAGCACGTCCTCTTCCAAGTCCCCTCCCCCACCAATAGTCTCGCTGTGATCCCCGCATGACATCAGGGAGGGTCAGTCATTGCAAACGAAAGACCAATAACGTTTATCTGATTTCGTAATTTTTCAAACTACAAAATATTAATTATGAATCGCGTCAAAATTGAATCGGTGGAAAAAGTTTAAAATCTGTTTGCGAAAGATGACCAGAAACATTTGGACTGCCGAGCTCAAACAAATAATTAGAAGAAGCATTGCAATTATAAGGATAGCCTTTTTCAACTAAAATCCCGGATTCGTACAACTTCAGAACACTTTCTGAATATTTTAAGTCAATCTGAAACATTTCTCATCAGTAGATGAAAACCCCGCCCATTAGAAGTTCAAAGTCCTGCGACTTATGGTTACTTCTTACAGATTATAAGATTAATTATGATTCGTTGGTTTTCCATTTGGTTAGAAATTGAACAATTTTTTAAGGAATTTTCTCTTCCGACCATTTTACTACTCTGTAACCTATTAATATCAGCTTCAAGCGTTCAAGTCGTGGCGTGTAATCGATTATCATCCAACGAACGTACGTCCACGACTACCGTCTCATCAGATTGTTACATTTTGTTTTTTAAATTCACTGTAGTGTAATATCACTACAGTGATATTAACCCCTCTTGGTGATTAGGCACTATGTGAGGGGCACATTTTCATCAGTACCCCAAGATCGAATAGCCGAGAGCTCGCTCCGGGAATGCGAACGACGGGTCGTCCAAGCACATTTCGCTTATTTATACATAACCCACCGAACGGATCTCAAACGGATGGATCCACATTGTTTTTTTCTCAAGCGCCATAATGGGTATATGCATGGCCGCCTGTGGCACTAGCGGGGAGAAATTATCTATAGAATATTGACTCTTAGTGAGGTGGGTGGGAGATTGGGGGCTTGGTCTTTGCCGCACGTAAATACAATAACTAAGATAAATTAGTGGGTGGAGTGGGAGGGTGGATGCTCACCCACATCACCCCCCGGGCGGCACATGTATCTCAATCTTTGACGTGCGTACAGTGCGTATAAAAAAAGCGTTCGGAAATATTGGCGACTAGCTGTTGTTTTTCCATACATCCATACGCTGCTGCTGCTGCTGGAGGCGGTGCTGCGTAGGAGTGGTGGGGCGAAACAATACAGCGCTCAAAGAGAAGAGAGAGAGCAATCGGTTTTATCGGCTCTGGAGTGGTGTTGCGTGCACGGAACGGTATATATTGGTGTGTGAGTGTGTGTCTAGGCGAGCATGACGGATGCTCGTTGGTAATCAAAGATGGCGTCTGCCGACGTCGTTTTCGACACGATCGCGGAGACGCCCATTTTCTGTTTCTATCGCCCATAAATTGACGGCGGGCGATGTTTAGAGCACACTCGGTGGCAACCAATTCACTTGTTGTGTGTATCCGGGCCACAAGTTGCATGGTGTACGACGCTCTAACCGTCTTGGAGAAAATAATGTAAATGGGATATTTTTGATCAATCAATCTTATATTATAAAACAGGACCTTTAAATGTTTCTGTTCGGGACTTTACTTACGAACGGCTTGACGAAATTAAATGAAATTTTACCTGCAGGTCGTTCCTCACATTAGGTGTCTAGCGACAAAATTTCAGATCTCCATCTTCAGTATTACACAATAAATTAACTGTTAACAAAGTCTTACAAATCTACCATTCGCCTGAAAATATGAATAGGACATCTGATCCACATAAAACGAATGACGCCGTCGATATCACGGGAAAACAAGGCACACCAGATTACAATTCCAACTACACACATTTATATTTGCCAGAATAATATTTTCAATATTAAAAACAATGAAATAAATTAGCATCAAAACGATATTTTTAAAAACGATTCTTTTTTATTAGATACAAGAAGGGTGCCCGGCTATGCCTGGGTTTACAGTAATCACCAGCGTGTTTTGCTAGAGAAACAGCACTTTCATGTCAATTACATTGCTGCCTCTTGTGTTACGGCAATCACACAACACTGTTGATTCACAATTTGCCGTCGTGTCAATTTCATTGCTGCCCCGTGTAAGGCAATCACACAACACTCTGTTGCATTACAATTTGCCATTTCGGCGGTACAACCGTGTTTTGCTAGAGAAACATCAATTTCATAGAATTGGGGATTGCAGGACTACAATCAGATTCTCGGCAACGAAGATCGTTTAAACAAAAAAGTTAAACAATCTTCTCGAAGATA
>JAQGBY010003805.1:0-18176 GCA_034698785.1 Mycogona germanica | reverse complement strand
GTTAGCGCTGTCCACGGCCGACCAATGCTAACGTGATCTATTTTTCTTTTCTTGTAGAGGAGCTGGTGGCCCATGGAGCCAACGTCAACTGCCTGGCACTGGGCAAGAAGTCGGGCCGGGTGCTCGTCACCGGCGGGGACGACAAGAAAGTCAATCTGTGGGCCGTGGGAAAGCCCAACTGTCTCATGGTAAGTCGCCTGTGAAACGTTTCCAGGTCTCGTCTCGGAACTGTGTTTGCCAATTACAATTTGCTTTCTCATTTTTGGTTGGCGAGGTCGCCTTCGAAGTGTCACCGTATTTTACGTCAGAGCCACTGAGCCGAATGAATTAAGGACATAGTTCTGAAAAAGATGTTCCGGAAACTGCTATGAAATATATTTAATATTTATTAATTCAATTCGGTAATCAGTGACCTTAAACAATAATTTACGTTCACTCGTATAGAAATCCGATTAAACTTTGTAGTGTTTGAACCGTGACAATTACAGAGTACGGAAGATCTAGCGATTGAAAATAATTTTGCAGCATTATTTATTTAAATTACTAATTTTAATGTTGAAACAAAAAGTGTCCGGGACAGCGCCGAACGAGCTATTTTTTAAAAAGTAATTATAGTTTCCTGTTACTTAATGAGAACGAACATGACAATTGACAAATGCTAGTCGAAATAACAAAGAAAGAACCGAAAATGAAAACGTACGTAGAAAACAGGCCAAATGGTCGATTAATTTTATTTTAATACCGAAGATCTGTTCGCGAATCGGTTGGAATCAGTTCGAACTTCCACTTTTAAAAAAACGAGCTCACTGATTATGTGGTGATTGTATGCATCGCTCACGAATTAAGCCACAGGTGAGCGACTATCCCGCCTCTCGCTGACGATAGTTCCCTAGTCATGTACCTATCGGTTCATTCAGATTTGCCTATTCAGGCAACCGTGTAAATTACCAATTTTTTTTTTTACTTTTGCGTCTGTTGGCCGCATTTTTGTTGTCAAACAAAAGTTTTAGGAAGTGTACGGTTTTAAAACGGTGCTGTGTTGTGTGTGCTGTGCACACAGGTTTCGATAGGGACGGTGGTGGTGGTGGTGGTGGCGATGTCGATGGCGGCACATGTGGTGCTGCTGGTGACATTTCGCGGTCAATTATTAGTTAGTAGAGCGCGGCGCTCGTCTATTAAAGTCGGCCAGACACACATGTACACCTATCATTGTCGGCGAATGGGGCGACATCTGTTTCGGTTGGACCAGTTCAGAAAATACAATTCAAATTGTAACTGGCTCGGTACCACACTGCCTGACGTTTCGTGGCTGAACTTCTATCGAAACTTTTACACGGTGTTGAAACTTATGCGTAGTTGGATCACGGGTCTGGAAAACAGGCTCGAGTTCAGGGAATTGTGGACGAAACGCAAGGAAATGTGTGTCTAGAACCGGTAGCATAACCAAGTAGATTTATCTACTGAGTTCTCTTTCTAAAATCTGAACCGAAGTTGTCTGAATAAAATGTGAATGGTTTTTTTCAATTATTTTATCCATTACTACGAGTGTAGATACTGTAGTGTTGTTGGCTTATCAATAGTTCGTTTCTTGGCATTTCTCTGTTTGCATGTTTTATGATTGCTTGAAATTATTTCCTTTGCTTTCATTGTAGGGGAGAATTCGCAATTTAGGGCAGTGTTGTAACTAACATTATTTTGGTGCTTTTATTTGCAGAGCTTATGTGGCCACACTACACCCATAGAATGCGTGAGATTTGGTCACTCCGAAGAGCTGGTGTGCGCTGGGGCGATGTCTGGAGCGTTAAAAATATGGGACCTTGAAGCTGCCAAAAGTAAGTGGACCTAACTTTTATCTTTTCCCGGTTCTATTGGTTCCTGGTTCGAATATTGTCGCATGCTTTTTTAATTCCTGGTTTAAATTATCGTTCCCGCGATAATTCGAAGAGAAAAAAATTCGCCAGATATTTGACCCAAATGTGTTGGCTCTCGACTATTAAAAAAAAGATTATCTTTTCTGCATTTCACGCTTTGTTAGCAGTTTAAATTCGACGACAATCAATAGTTTTTGTGAAACCGTTTAATTGTCTTTATCCATTTCTGCGTAAAATGGTTGATCGTGACTTGCTTTGATGAGAGATGTCGGCGAATGACGAGCAATTTCGTTGTCGAAGACAGTTGAGACTTCTTGTACAAATTATTTCATGTATTTGGCCGTTTGTCGTGTTTCCTTGTAGTGCATGGTATATTTTATTATGTGGTTACCAGTGTTTCCAATTTCTTCTGCTGTATATGGTATTGATACGTATATTTGAATTTTTTTTCAGTTGTGAAGACGCTAACTGGCCATAAAGCAAATATAAAATGCATAGATTTTCATCCGTATGGGGATTTTTTAGCCTCTGGATCTGTAGATACCAATATTAAGGTAATTACCCGTCACCTTTTGATTTGGTAAATAAAGTTATCAAATTTGTGCTAGCCGCGCAGGATTTTCCGAAATGTCGTTTATTCGTTGGAATGGAATGGAATTTTGTCTCGAAATATGTTTCCACATAAAATATAGTCGTAATTTTCAATGCTGTCCTTCGATGAATACGGAAAAAATTGTTGTATAGCCGGTTTAGAGATGCACCAATATTGCTATCTGAGTTTATTATTTTCAGAACTGTGTACTACGCAAATACCGTTTTTTTTTAAACATCGAATTGGTCCATTAGTCATACGATCGTAAAAAATAAACTATGATGCTCGCTTTTTTACTGTCGCATTTTATTGTGCAACGTTCTGCGTGCCGCTGTGTCGCGGCACTGCGCTACAATCGGTGATGTAATGTCATTTCCGTTACTCAGTTGTAAACTAAGATATAACATCATAGTCGATTGTCATCCAGGTCGACGTAACTGTCAGCTGTACCAATGCCATAATAGTAAATAATTGTGACGTTGAAATTGACAAATATTGCCGTTGAGATACGTACGTCAGCGCGCGTTACAAGCCTGTTATGCTGTGCAATGTAAATTACCGTTTAAATGAATTTAGGAGTTGATATTCAATGATTTGTTCTTTGTTGTTTTCTTCTAGTTATGGGATATAAGGAGGAAGGGTTGTATATTTACGTATAAGGTGAGAAACACGTCATACCTATACGTCATATTCTAATCGTTATAAAATTTCAGATTTTACCACTGATTTCAAATAATTTTTGTAAACAGAGGATTTTATAATAATAAAATATTCATATATACTTATTATTCTTATATATTTATATTGTTTAAATCGGATTTTATGGCTGAATTACGTATTTTTGAGTGGATAGTTAAATGGCTGATTTTAATGTAGCATTGAATGGCTTAATTATTAAGAAATATGTCACTGAATGTTGGATTAATTGGTGGAAAATGAAACACATCTTGATAAAAACATTGAATTTAAAATTACTCCTCAGATGCATGCATGAATAAAAAGAGGGGTATTTTTTCTATTGTCCTCCCGGACATACTCTGGCCGCCTGGTTCCCATGGAAGATCTTTTAAGTTAAATTTAAATATGGTGCTGACAATTTTCCATAAGAACTTCTTCAGTGTCCCCAGTTTAAGGCCTCCAATAATGTAGGAAATTGTCGTCGCTCTGAGATGTGAATTGAGCATTCAATTTATGGTCTACGGTTAGGGACACCTAGCCATCGCGACGCTAATGGCCGATCTCATATTCTTGTTTTTCAGGGTCACAAGCACACTGTAAACAGTCTCAAATTCAGTCCCGATGGTAGGTGGATCGCTTCCTCCGGAGACGACGGCGTAGTCAAGGTGAGTGTTCGTGATTCTTATGGGTGGTGGCTGCAGCAACCGTTCTAGTCGTTGCTGTGCACAAACACCGCTAAAAGCCGCCGCTTTTTTGGTGCGTCCAAATTAGTTATATACCCTATTCATACAAAATAACATGCCACAGTCTTTGTAATTAATCTTATCGGTGTAGACCCCTTGAATTAGTTTGGTAGCGTTGGCTGTTCGGCAATGACGCCGCCCTCAATCATATGTTCAAACTCTCGATCGCTCTAGAACTAAAGTAGTGAACACTCACAATTTATCATAAAAAATAATGATTTTAAATCCATGTCTGCTTCCTGCTTCAAAAAAGTAATTTTGAATTTGGTCGATATATACAGAGTATTTGCAGCTGGAACTTTTTAATAAATTTAAACCCGAATAAGTTGTTGGTCCCCAGCTTTTTTTAATTTGCTACGGAATAAAAAAGTATACTACTCATATATATGCATAGTTTTTTGTTTCAAAATTCAAAGTTGACAAAGTGGTTGCAAAATTATAACTGTGAATTATAACAATCCGTTGAACAAAACGTTCAGCGGATTTCCATCGAAACACTTTTTCCAGTTAATGCACACATTCCATAGATTCGAAATAACGATTTGATAGGCCGCTGCCTGTTAAGTCTGTGGCTTGAAATGGCTGTGTGAACGGGGGACCACGAGACCGAGCTAGTTTTGTTTTGGCTAGTTCGAACATTTGGGTTGCAGCACACAGGAGACCCGCTTCATGGGCGTAGTCGATTCTAATTAAACGCCTACCCATTTGCTCACGCGCACTGCCTGCGATTTCTAGACAAACCTTTGCTCAGCCACCATTGCATAAAACAGTAAAACAGTTGTAATTTTGGCTCTGCCTATTCACGCCCAGTCTTCAGTCCGCAAAATCTTCCTTCTCATCGTCAGCATTATTCTCTAGGAAAGTATCGTGTGGTTTGTGAGAGTGGTCGTCTTTGACGAATGATAGGTTATGTAAGTGTCAGTTTACGGTGTGTGTATTTCATGTTGACGTAATGAACTGACAGCTGAGGTACGTTTTCGAATTTTATTTGTTATATGTATTTGCTGAGTTGTTATAACAATATAATCATGCTGTTTTGGCTGTTACAGTTATGGGACCTTCCGGCAGGAAAAATGCTGGCGGAGTTCGTTGGCCACACGGCGCCTGTCGGTGACGTCCAGTTTCATCCAAACGAGTTCCTTTTAGCAAGTGGAAGTTTAGATAAGTAAGTTTAAAGCCAGATTTTCCAATTTTTTTCTAAACTATATTGTTTTTGATTGCGTTGTCAAATTCTGTATGGGGAACAAGAAATTTTTGAAGTTTGTTCATTTACGATATAAATATATTTCATAATATGATGCAAAATCTGGTTCACCACATTGCGACAACCTTATTCAACAAAATGTCTGCTAATTTTATTTTCAGAACTGTGAAATTTTGGGATTTAGAAAGTTTTCAATTAGTTTCCACGACAGAGGGAGACACTAGTGCCATAAAGTAAGAACATAATTGTCTATACATACATGTACATGCATACTCGTTTTTTCCACCGTTATTATAATTAATAACTATAATTAAAATTCTTTTAGGTGTATTTATTTTCATCCCGATGGGGAGTGCCTGTATAGTGGTGCGAGCGACGTTTTAAGGGTATATGGCTGGGAGCCTGCCAGAGTCCATGACTCGCTGGATATCAAGTGGGGAAAGA
This sequence comes from Mycogona germanica, assembly GCA_034698785.1. Classification (NCBI taxonomy): domain Eukaryota; kingdom Metazoa; phylum Arthropoda; class Diplopoda; order Chordeumatida; family Chordeumatidae; genus Mycogona; species Mycogona germanica. The sequence continues at coordinate 12,644 of JAQGBY010003805.1, read as the reverse complement.
TAGCCGACATGTCCATGGCACAAAATCAACTGGTAAGCTGATTTATTTTCGTACCAGTAACCGCTCCGCTAGGCAAGCGCATTAATAATGCACGCTCTTATCGGATCCCACTGTTCATACATGCGGCACAATCAGTTACATCATTATAGACGATGCTCATGTGTGGTCATTATATTTTTTGCAGATTGGAGCCTCCTTTCATGCTATGCAAGTGTCCTTGTACATTGTGGATCTAAAGGTAAGTTTTTTCCAGTCGCATGTTATATATATATGGCAAATGACATTATCAATGTGTATACTGTGAGTCACAATAGGGAAAGGGCATTTTTTGCTTTAATGGGGTTTTGGTGGAGCCAATCCTAAACGTACTCCTTGTTTGGCGGCCAATAGTTCGATTTCTGACACATACTTAGTTTCCCATAATTATGCCATTAAATGTATTTGTTTGAGTAATAATGGATAAAGCTGGTCCAAGACACTTGTAATGATAAATGGCCGGCTTAGTTTTGAATTTTTAAAATTTCAGTTAAGTATTGCAAAATAATGAATTTATGAATTACCGATTCACCAAGTGTAAAAGTTATAATGAGGAGCGTCATTAGGAGAAGTTATATTTTAATTAAAATTGAAATTATCATATTATTGAATGTTGCCTTCTGCACATTCTGTATAAAAATAATTATTCCCTCAAACACATGTTACTAATTTACTTTCAGAGGGTCAATCCATTTGGAAATGCGAATCATCAGACGATGAGCACGTCGTCACCCTTCCAATCGGGGTAAGATTTAACGTCGTAGCTCTTTATTATTTTTATTCAAGCGACTACTAGATTTTCTAAACAAATCTAGTTCGTTAGCCACGACAATATTTGCCGTTGGTAAAATCGTCGTCACTTATTTTCATTCATTCTTGTTCAATTTTCTCAGAACCCCAACACGAAAAAGTTTTATTCGTCGACCAACCACATTGAGGACCAAAAATTCGCAGTAAGTAGCCATTTATCATTATCATGAGTTGATCCCTGATGTTCCCCTCTGTTTGCTGGTTTGCATTCTGTTGCTACTTCATTTCAAGTTCGGTCTTTTGTAAATTGTATTTTGAGCCTGTAGATACTCGAAACTGGGGCTAGTTACTATAGTATACACAACTAAATAAATAGGCGATATCACATTTTTGTTTTGGAATTTCATACGTACGACTGCTCGTTTAGTTCAATTTACAGAACAATCAAATAAATCTTGACAATGACATTCGCTCCAAATGTTTTGGTATTTTTAACGTTCCCTGAATACCACAGCTACAGTTCATTTTCTTTAATCTATTTCACACCAGATCCATTCCAATCAAAACTTCCGAGGACAACGAACCGACGACGCCTGATACTGATTCGGGTGAAAACTTCATACCTCAGGTTCAAATGAAGGATCCGCTGGACTACGTGGAAATATTCCAGCCACGTAGGCGAGAGCGTAAGTGGATTTCAAAAGACCAATTTCATCTCGTCTAAACACCTGAGCTTTATTTGTTGTGTTCTTGTTCGGCACTGTTATTAATTTGTTATTGCACGGTTGCATGTTGGCTTTTCATGTCATTTCATTTCGATCATTTGCTTCTTGTATTTCGTCATTGCAATTTTCATTTTCGGGATGTCGACGCCTCACACTGTTTTTTAAATTCTGCCTATTGACCACGTTTTCTCAAAGCTTTACCAAATATTTTTGCGTACGTACACATTTTTTATACTTGCAATCGAGTTAAGATAAGCATTCCTTAAAATCAAAAATACCTTCTCAACTAACACAGACACGCACTCATTCGCAAAAGATCCCCACACATGTCTTGATAACTGAGCTAACTTATAACGAAATAATCGTAACATTTGGATGATTAGTTACGGTTAAGTATCATTCAGTTGCATAAGTTGTCGATAAATTACAATACAATCGGAAATTTAAAATGAATCTTCATGAACCAATAGTATTTACTAAATTAAATGCGCATTTTCAATTACTGATTGATACTAAAAAAATTAACCAATAATAACAAATTAATTTTTTAATACATGTCTGAATTTTTGTTTTATTGATTCGCTCTTAATCATTTATTCGGTAGACGAAATTGTTTATGAATTAATTTCGTGTTTTCCGAGAAAAGAAATTCAGAGGCCTTTCACAAAAAATATTTTTTTGGCTTGTCCGAGATCATTCACATTTTAGTTACACGTTTCGTCTATTTTGTATTTCTGGCATGCGTTTGCAGTCACCCGAACTCCTCCTCCTAGGAATATAGACCCCTTCCCGGCACCACTTTTCGAGGGTAGGTGTTTTTTGGCATGCGTTTATGTTACACGTTCATCCCCTGTGTTGTGTTTGATTTATCTGTCAGGTTTGTTGCGAGTCCATTTTGTTTTTCCTATCCATTCTGTGTTTTTTTTTTCGCACTTTCCAGCGATACTTATTCACCAATAATTATTCACCGGGGTTATAAAAGTTATTTATACGTTGTTATGAAAGTTGTATGCCTATTGCTGATTCGTTAATGAAATTCCGTACGCGATAACCTTTTAATTTAGCAAGACACATTGTTGCTTTATTTAGTTAATCAGCATTTGATATTTATTTTAGATAGTCGCTTATTGTGGCCGTAAAAACCGTTGATTTTTATTAAATATAATGACATGCATTATATATATATTCATATATTTTGATATTACATTTACTAATTGTGCCTAAAAGAAATATTAGTGATATTGAGCAAAATTATGTTATGGAATAGCAATGTAAATGTATGGCATGACCCTAAAAATAGTGGGGAAAAAAATACAACATATTTATTTTTAACTGCAATTTTGAATACGCCTTATCTGAATTGTGTATTGGTTAGAACGAAGGAATTTTTCAAATTGTTTAAATATTTACCCAGCATTATTCAATTAACGCCTTTTTTGTCTGTTAGTTTGTTGAATTAACAAATGCAAACGTCTCATCAGGCAACAAGAAATATGAACGATCACTTTACCAGTCGATATTTTTTTCTTTTTCGCAACTCGCAGAGGAGCCCACGAAGCCCGACCCTGTGCCAACCCCGCAGCCTCCGCCGCCGCGACTTCCGGCCGAGCCAATCGTGACCGACACTCGGCGCAGTCCTCCCACCCGCCCCGAGGTGGTCCGGCCGTACGCCGTCCGACCGGAACAGCCACCTCCTTCCCGGCAACCGATGCGACCACCGCCACAACCGTCGCCCATACACCGTCCGTACGCGGTGGAGTCGGTTCAGAGCGACACCTATCGGATCGAGCAGCACTACGAGGCGACCACCACGACGACCGCGGCGAGGCAGGTGGTGGTAGCGGTACCTGAGCCATACAATAGTCGGGTGTCGCAACCACCGAGGCCCGTCATGCCACCACTACCACCGCAGACGATGGTAGTGGAGTCACGGATACCGCCTACGCCTCCCGTCGAGTCTGCCGTACCCCGTGGAATTGGTGGAGGAAACCCGGTGGCGTTGAACCACCCGAACATCACCAAACGGGACAAATCGTCGCCTACTGTCGAAATGTTCGGTCGCAACAAGCCGCCAGAGATCTCTAACTCGGTGGACTATGACTCGGATAAGGTGGAGAAGAACGAACGAATCGACTTCATTCCCACGCAGCGGGACCATTCGCTCGGCCTGGATGTTGAGGAGTTTTTGCCGTCCAGTCTGGTGAGCGCGCCTGCCCATTTGGCTGATTAATTTCTGCATCACTCAATGTCGATCCGGATCCATGTAGCTGTTAGTGAATAGCATTTCTGAAGATTCCGTAATTCTACTCGGTGATTCGGTTTCCTTTGAGTTGCACATTTTCACCAGTACTCTGGCATCAAATTAACGAGAGCCCGCGCCGTGAATCGATCCCGGGACTGTCGGGACCACACAAGTTGCAACTGGTCGTATTCCGACAAGGAAACCCACTTTGGCCAATTAAATATAACTTAACCTACGTTAATTTTTAATATATAATAAGTGTGAACGTTCTGTCGTTTGTTTAGACACTGTTTTGTGGTCCTGGGTTCGATTTCTGGTACGTGCACTTGTTTATTTGATTCAGAGACGCTGGCGATGACATGCCACCAAGCTTTACTTAACTGTGAAACATCGTAATAAATCACGAGTTGCTGCTACACACTTTATTATTGAATGAAAACTTTTCAGTTAGAATAGTTTTGGATTTTTTCCCTCTGTGTTCAGCTGTTCTAATGTTTTGTGCTTTGTAATTTATTTCCAGAAACGTTTTCACGACCCGTTAGGGCTCGGAGGTCAACAGCAACCGGAGTTATCGGAGGCTGAGGCAATCTCCTCGATCATGAAGGGGCACGATTCCATGGTCGCCGTTCTAACCAACAGGCAGCGCAACATTCAAATTATCCACACTCTGTGGTCAAACAAGGATCTCAAGGTAATCCTTGTTGGAACGTTCATATTCCATTTTTGACAAGTTGAACAATATATAATTAAATAATTTGCTATCCTGATCTTACCATTCCTTTTTCAAACAAAAAACTTTTGAAGCAGATCATGTAGAAAATTCCAAAAAAGTATTGTTTAAATCGGGATTTTTTTCCTGGGGTTGCATCAAAACAATCTTGACATTTGATTTTTGTTATTGTTTTAGATGCAATAATTAATATTTTTATTAGTTTTTAGCGAATACTAGTATTTTTCTCTGTTAAAAAAACGTTATTGCGAAATTAAATATACCCGTATATTTGTTCTTGCTATCATTTGAAATTCTAAATAATTATATCTTCTATGTTTGAACAGACGGCGCTCGAATCTGCCGTTCATATGAACGATCAATCCGTCGTAGTCGACATTCTGAACAACATCTGTCTAAAGCCGTAAGTCTTATTATTTATATAATAATCACTCTCACTCCAAAAAGGGAAACTATACATTTTATCTTGCAAGTTGATATCGTTTTGGGGTTGCTTAATAAAAATTATTAGTTTTCTTAAATTTATTATTTGTGCAATAATGGATAAAGAAAGAAGAACGTCTGGATTATTTTCAATAAAAATGGGGGTTGTGCCCGGGACAGGCTGGACGAAAAAAAATGTACAAGAGTTGACGATAACTCTTCTAATATATTAATAGTAAACTATTATTTAAAATTAAACTAGAAAACCGTGGGAACTGACGCTACAACTAAGACGATGACGATTCACGTCTCCATCAATTTTCCACGGGATATGTGGATGTAGTAAATTTGTTAGATGTGAATCGTCAGCGTCTTAGCTGTAGCGTCAGTTTCCACGATTTTCTAGTTTTAATTTTTTAATTTTAAATAATAGTTTACTATTATTATATTAGAAGAGTCATCGCCAACTCTTGTTCGTCTCTTTTCGTCCGGCCTGTCCCGGACAGGCTGAAAATGGATGAAGTGTTTGTCATCATAAAAACTATATGTATGGAATGTACTGTGAATATCAAATAGTAATGTGCATATGTTACACTTTTTCAGAAATATTTGGAACCTAGACGTCTGTGCCACGTTATTGCCTTCCATTTTTGACCTGATCCAGAGCAGATACGAAACGTAAGTGAAACAGATTTATTATTATTTGTCACTGTCTCAGTTAGCGTTGTCTGCGTTTCGACAGAAATCTCCTATAATATTAACGCATTTATTTAACTAGACAAGTCACCGAGTTTTATTAAGATTAGGTAAGCGTAAAATTGATTTGCTGTAATCTGCTTTTTTAAAAGATATTTGGTGGCTAAATATGGGTCATCTTGAATGTTCCGCCGTTTTTGACCATTGACATTTAAACTTCATATTTTTGGTTATATACATTATTTTTATTCGAAATAACAACCATTTTGCTCAACACACTTCTGTCAACGCGATACAAGTGCATTAATTCCTTTTTTGAAAAAGTCCGGAGTTCTGGAATCAACAAACTGTTGGAAGGTGGCTTCCACCTTCCACCGGAATTGTTCTCTTCAATGGTTTGCTAACGATTTCGAAATATGTACGGTATGCGTATTTACTTTAATGACCATGACAAAAGGTGTGATATGAGCAAAAATATATTTTCTATCGACTATCGCTTCTGCGCCTTCTTGATTGGTTGTGTAACCTCCCGCTAGTTGGCGCCACCGTGTTCGTTTACCACGGACCGGCGCGATGAGTTGTGCCGAACTGCGGGTCCGGGGCTGTCCGGGGGGTGCGCCTGTATATTTTTTGTATTACAATAATTATTGTTGCCTGGTCGCCTTTAGTCGGCCGAAGGCTCTCTCCCTCTTGCTCTATCGTTCTCCCATCACCTCTCGTCGGGGATCGCTGCTCGTTGTATATTTATTGATAGCGTGTCAAATCTGCTTCATAAACAATTTTTATGAAGCGTGAAAGGAGACTGGCGCTGTATTATACCTGATCTTTTTTTTTTAAGAAGTGGGGTTTTTTTTCTTTTGGTGCCTCAGTTTTCACTTCGTGTACGGGGATTTTTGGTGGATACCATGCAGCGATCAGCTCCTGCAATTAGTCTGTGGCTCGCTGCTCAGACGCAAATATATTTGCTGGGAGATCAACTCTGACGGCTCCTCTTTTTTTTCAGCCGATTTAATTATATAACAAAACGCGCATTTTCTTAACTGTACGAGTAGTTAACGTTTTTTTGATTATTAATAAATGCTTAATTAGTGCTGCCTATTTTTAATTGTGGATTGATTATACCATGCGTCATGTTAATTGCCAGTTTTCGTGGCAAATCTTTCACAGCCATTTGCTTAGCTCTTTAAATTCAATTCAATGTTTTGGTAGTAAATAATTTCTTTGGTGTAAAAATATCCATGAGGGGTTTTAGTTAGGTCGTCTGGATGATATATATATTAAATGATGAATTCGGGACAGGCCGAATGAAGGAGACGAACCGAGTGGCGCGCTCGCTTTTATAATAATATTTTATTATTATTTTAATTAGAACTGGTAATTGCGAAAAATATAGTTTCGTGCAGACCTGGAGTTGAACGCCGGATCCCTGGATTTCTCTATATTTTTCGCAATTACCAGTTCTAATTAAAATAATAGTAAAATATTATTATAAAAGCGAGCTCGCCACTCGGTTCGTCTCCTTCATTCGGCCTGTCCCGAATTCATCATTTAATATGTAAAAATATCCATTTGTTGATATGTTCCATTTTTTTACAAATGATTTGTTCTTTTCATTTACTGCGAATTTCTTGAAAGCCTCTGTTTCCTTAATGAGGATCCGTTCGATTTTTTTTATCTGACGCTGTTTCGGTCTTGTAGAATACGAGTGTAAGTAGTTGTTAAACAAATTTTATTCGTAACTCGGGGGATTAGTTTACGTGAAGTACTGCGGATAGACTTCATAAACGCCTTCGTAAAGGTTAACCATTTTTAGTCTTAAATTTAGACTGTTGGTGCCTTGTAACCTTGTTACGAGATGGCATTCTTCCGCGCGTTCCAGGACGCGGGGAATGCCAAACGCGGCCAAAATAATAAAACGGTCCCGCTGCGTCGGCGCATCGTATTTGTCTACCTGTTTATATCCACAATACCTACGTGTGGCATGTGAGTCTTTTTTTCTTTTCTTCATCTTCTTCGTCTTCTTCTGCCGAGTGTAGTTGTTGGCGTCTATTCGCTGTTGGCAGTTTTAATGGCGCCCATATAGTATAGCCGCAAATGTTGTGTAGCTCGTTTGTTGCGGGAGCGAAGGGTCAAAAAAATAAGATCGCCCGCTGCGCCTCTTCGCTCATCTTTTTCTGTCTGGAATGGCTGGCTCTTTCTCTCTGCGGGTCCTCCGTCTCTCGCTCTTGTCTCTTTCGGAGTGGCCAGGTCATGTCCGAATGCCGAATGTCTCTCGATCGAGCCGCCGTCGCCGCCGCTCCACTGTGCGGGTGTGTAGGTGGTGGTGGTGGTGGTGCTGAAAATCCCTCGATGGAGACGTGAAGTGAGTTTATCGCTTTTGCACGTGACTTTAAGCGTGGACGTCGGCGGCGGCCATCTTTGACGGTGACCGCCGTGTTGACTTCTGCTTTCAGGTGCGCACAGAAGTAACAACTCATAGTGGAGGTGTTCGCCAATTCGCAGTGTCACTAGACGGCGTCGTTTTCGTATTTGATGGTGATCAGAGCCATGCCATCTTTTGGTTCCAATTATAGTGGTTAGGTGGTGTCTCACCCAAATTGCCAACTCATTTTCAGATGCGATTCAAATGAAACAAGAAGACAACTCAATTGTGGTTTTCGATTTTTATTGTTTTTCTCGTTACCATTTCAATCTTTCGCGTTGGTGGTCACGTCGGGGTTACCAGACGTTCCAACAGACTTGTGTGATTCTTGGCGTGAAGATCAAATAGTATCTAATAGATTGGTAAATTTGCCCACTTTAGTCCTCAGATGGTGATCGAACGATTTTTCGACCAGTTTCCGATTACATCTGTTTCAAAATATAATTGTAAATCTATTTTTCATACCATGTTTATCTTTTGTTTACATTATGAACTTGTCTGCTTGATCCGGCTCGCTAAGGAACCTAAGTTATGAGATTTTAATAGCGAGCGCACATGTTCGAGTATGATGCAGTTCGTTTACCCGTAATTGGCAGTCCAAGGTGATAGGATTTTTGTTCTGTCAAATTTGAGAGGATCTTTCTTAATCCGAATACTTTATCCAACGAGCGAACCGAACACAATTTCAGTTGTTGTTGTTTGTGATGGTGCCGGAATGGTAATTTCTTGCCTCTTCTTCCGTCAGCAAAGAAGAGAACTCGGCTATTGGCGCCACCCCCGACTTATCGGCGGTGGGCGTGTATTTCCGAGGGCTGTTTTGATTTTTATATCAAACGGAAACGGGATAATTGACTTAATTCGACTGATTGTTGTAGCCGGCTTTTTCGCAGTTCAATTATTCTGCTCGCTCTCGAAAAGTTGACTCGCTCACACACACACACCAAGTCATGCATAAGCAAGCGTGCGTACTGCCCAGCCCCCATCTTCAACTGCTTTCCCCACCACTTTCTCATCTCAAGCCAGACTGTGGCCAAACAAAACAAGAGACTCCGTTCATCCGGACCTTCGAGTCGTGTTCGTCGTGCGCATGCAAGATGTTTTATATTTCACGAAATCTTAACTTTTACTAGGAATATTCTTGTTCGATTAACCGAGTTTACTTCTCTTCCGAAGGGAGGCACATTTATGAATATCACCTCCGCCACTTCTGCGGTGTTCACAGTTTTGATGACCAGAATGCTTACTACACAGTATTAAATACTGCGAAAGTCCTTTTTTGTTTCAAGCAAATCATATTTGGGGGTGTTGAGCTAATTGTTAAGAATTTGTTTTTATTGCGTTGTCTGCTGCGTTGCTCTTTTGGACGCAGCTTTCGTTAGTCCTGTACAAACTTTATAAGGTTGTGGATTAGCAGATTTGGTGTGTCATTAATGAAGTACAGTTTGCTTTAGCAGAAAGTCATTTTTTAATGGGCAAAACTTCACATTTGTGACGTCAAGTTGTGCAGCTTAAACTTCGCTTTTTACATTTATTTGAGAGATCGGGCGACATCTTCAACGCGCGCATGCGCAAAACCAATCACCCGCGTACGTTTCCTACGAGCTGATTGGCTGGACTTTCCTTTCTGAAACGCCTTTAACCGTTTAAAATAATCTGTACAAGGCTCAACTGGGAACGGCGCCGAAAATATTTTTTTAAATTATGTTGTTATGAATTGGAATTGAGAGCAGGCCTGTTTCAAAACTATACAGTAATGACGTCAACAAAACTGTACCAGTGAAGTTCATCACAAAATTGGGTAGCTGGAATATAACGTTTAAAGCGCACACCCTAAATTAACAACAAAAGAATGTTTTTGTAAGAAAGGAATTCATTTGGTTGTTACATAAGTGTGGTCTGTTTTCAATGAAGCGGATCAATGAAAAATAAAACTGTTAATTCTTGGTGACGTAGTGTATAGACTGAGTAAAAATTGATGTACATGGGGTGCGTAGGTGGAGATCTTCAAAGTATACACTGGCATTGTTACAGGCAAGGGTCCCACGGATTTATTTCCATCCTGAAGGAAGGCGGATGGATGGCTCCGATTTAAACTTAACCCAGGATCGGACGTCGAAGATCGATGAGCTACCCAGTACACCACACTGACCTAAAACTCCTTTCTAGTATGTTTTGCAAAATCATTGAAAGAATTTTGATTCGCGCATACGAAATATTTTTTTGGTGTAAATTGCGATCTGGATATTGAAGAGCATTAATGATTTTACTGTTGACACGCATCATGGCTACATTGTATCTCGGTTCGTAATTTATTTCAATAACATCTCACCACCGTCTACAGTTTCTTGAGGTTTTACGTCTGACTGCTGAGGTTTTACAGGTTGATCCTCGTACAGGTCATCGCGCGCAACTCTTTCGCTTTCGCCCCACCAAATTTGGTTAGTGCGGTTGCCATTTTAATTTTTTCTTGGTGTTGCCCAAATCTTCTCCCCTTTTTTTTTTTGTTAGTTCGGATAAGCGAAGTACCATGAATATGTACACCTATAAAGCCGCACACGTCTCGGACTGGCGGGCATGTTCCTCAAACCGATATCGTGATATCTGGAGGTGAAGGAGCGAGAGAGAGGACTGACTGGCCCCGGGTGATTTCTTCCCGCGGTAATCAATTGGCGAGAAACCGTGCCCGCGGTCTCACCACCCCGCGGCCGGCCTGTGCCTACAAAAAACAAATGACTCGTATATATACAAGTATAAGTATGTAGGCGCCGCCGGGCGCTGTGGTTGCCTAGGTGCTCCTGGCTGGGAGAGAAGAGATAGCTACCGGAAATATGCGTGAATTCACCGCCCCGTACATAAATTTGCTGACCCGTCCGTCCACTTTGATTTTTCCTCCCAAAATTCGATGCTTCGTGTACAGTGTATCGGCGGGGGCCGGACGTGTTGACGGAATTGGGGGGCGCTCTGGGGGTTTAATCGAGATTATGTTTCTTGAATTTTTGTCTTGGGGATAACTCACTGATTAATAAATCCAGTCCCCGTTTAATTACCCCCGCCATAGGCCCCTTCCGGGGCTGCTTGTGGATACATTTTGTAATTAGATATCAATTAACTTACTTGTCAACGTACAGATGGCGCCCACAGTTTTGAAATATTGGGCCATGTGTGTTATTTAGAACTAATTTTCGACATGATAGCGTCTCTAACAAAGGGCATCACCACGTTGATCCTGATCTGAACAACGGTAACGGCCCATTGGTGTTAGGGACGAGGATGCTTCAAATGTCAGAAACTTCAGACACGCTGTATCTGTTTGAATTTGGGTTCAAAATTCTCTAGTTCTGTTTCCGAAATGTGTCCGGCCGACCCGGCCTGGCGCATCTCGGCAGTCAAGCACAGCAGCCAACCCCTCAACCTCAAAATTACCAACCAACATGTACTTAGGGTGATCGGCCACCCCCTGACCAACCTCACCCACCACCACCACCACCACCCTTACCTCCAGCTCACCTGCACGCAGCGCATCCAGAGACCCCACCCTCCCATCCTATCTAATCGGACTCTTTGCCATGTAACGTAAACATCTGAGAAAAAAGCAAAGATTCTGTTTTTCCACAATTATCGACTCTATTTTTAGAAATTACAATCGTCCCAACACTGTCCTGGAAAATATTGTGGTCAGACGTGAATGTTTTTTGGCCATTTGTCGCGGTCATAGTGCACCTTTGGTTTGCGCTGGTGGTTTCAAGAGGATAATGAATCGCTCATTCTGGTTCGACGGGGTTGAGAGAGAGATGGTGGGAGGGATTCACCTTATAATTTCTGTTGTTTTTTGATGGATTTATAATAATTGAGTGTTCGTCTCGGTAACTGCCAATTTCTGAGATGCCGCAGGAAACAAATTTCACTATAATCGCCCGTCTGTGCACACCACGAACGGTTGGGGAGAGAAAAAAATTCGTGTTTCCTTTACCGGGGCGACGGACCGCCTTTGTACCGCCACACCGATGATCATGATCGACCAGCGTCAGGGAGGAGTGGGGAGGGGGGGGGTCTGAAAACAACTTCTCGCGTACTACTGTCGATAGATGTGCGAAAACGAATGACCGCTCCACCAAACGGGAAGTTCTTCAACCAGGTGTCTTGCAGGTGGTAAGATTCGATGAACGAAAACCCCGCGCCGGGAACCGAACCCGAGCGGCCGAAATCACGTCGCAACCGCGATTCGATTTCGCTTGCCAAGTTGTCACACGTTCGCTCCACTTCATCAACAAGTTCAACAATCTTTTTTAATTCATTCATTCTCTAATATAATCGATATCAATATTTTATAAATTTTCGATTCATTTGAAATTTTGGAATTTTTTTATTAAATTTATTTAATAGAAAATGTATTTAAAATAAATTAATAATTTTAATTTAAAAAAAATAATCTACATGCTCACTACCAATCGATATCGATATTTCGTAAAGTTTCAAAGGATCTTTTTATGAGTTTCGACAGACAAAAAATGTGACGACAATTTCCCGACGAATCTTCGGCGCGAAGAAAAATCTTCGTCGCTCTGTGATTGGCTGATTTGGTGACGTTTTGCAACTTCGAAAGTGAAACGTCACCAAATC
>JAQGBY010003804.1:0-18186 GCA_034698785.1 Mycogona germanica | reverse complement strand
CGCCGGGAATCGAACCCGGGACCGCCGAAACCACAGTCGGTCACTAAACCAACTGGGCCACGACGAGTCGTACCATTTGCAGTTGCTTTTAATTACTTAAGTTGCTAGCTGGGTACATGGTCAAATGGTATGGACTGGATAAACGTCTCCACTTCCGGAAAGATATTTGGATGCTGGCTGATTTGCTCCGAACAAATTTTCTATGGCGAAGCACCCAGTGTTTCTAAAGGCGGACCGCAACACAAATATTAAAAGGCTAGCCTAGGGGCGTTTACAATCGACATATGTTTCGTTCCAATTGTGACCCGTCTTAAAGTCCCAAATCTTCCTGTTGTGACCCGTCACTTCAGTGAATTAAAAAAATTAAAAAAAATTGATAGAAAAGCGCTACGCGACCCCACTCTCTCCGCCCCGTTGCTTTTCATGCGAATGTCTCATTGCGTCTCTAATACATTCAATGGGGCCGCTGCGTGTTTCGGCATATGAAATTACAATAGTTTGTAGCAAATCAGCTAGAATTTCTATCACTATTATTTGTTATGACTTTGGCCTCCACAAACAGAAAATTTCCAATGTCACGGGTATGCTTGATTCTTGGTGGCTGCACTACAGATCTTGCTACACCTGTTCCAAGTATGTCCGATCATTTTGCGAGCATCCCTCGTCAATTTAACAATTTTTCCAACCATATATAGCGCGTTGCGGGTGTCTGTTGCGGTGGGTGGGACTTACGCGGTGTAAAACGTTTATCCCCTGCCGTCCGCGCCACCGTTTACCCCTCCCTCCTCCCCCCACGCCTTTCACCACCACCACCATCACCACCGGAGGAGTCACGTGACCGGACTGAATAGGCGTCGCCCGGGCTTAGGAGCCCCCTCCTTTATCTCACCCCCTACCGCCACTCGCTCCATCCCCAGCCCTACATAGCCGGGGTTTGCCCTCGTACACGATGAAACCGATGACAATCATAGACTGCTTATTATAGGTCATCGCGAAGAGCGCTGAGGAATTGAGAACCACTAATGTCGTGCTGATTTTCCGCTAGGTTCGCATGGTTGAGCTTCAGGATTCTAGATAATCCGTCATAGTTACATTACTGCCTTGAGAATTGTTCGGTGAATAAATGTGTTTAAAACTATTTTTATCCCATTTCAAAGCTTAGTTTTCCCGAAAGACTGTTATTCCGAAAGACCGAAAGAGTTGGCTTTGGTGACCCATTGTTGAGGGTCACGGATGTTTGTAGGGCTGCGAAATAAACAAAGCCAGTTCCGTTGAAATTGTCATTGGTGTTAATCACAATCTGCCCGTCTCCAGCCAAATTACGAAATGAGCATCACCTAGAGTTAAGGAATCCCCCCCCCTACATCGGTCTATGGTGGTCTACGGTTTGCAAGTCTAAGCGGTCGCAACGAGGGTTCTATCTCTCTCTCTCTGTGCTTCGGAAACAAGCGACGGGCGCGTCGACGACGACTTCGCTCGCAAATTGAAAATTCGATAAATAAGCCGCGGAAATCCTTAGTTTATTGGCGCAGCGAATGAGCTCAATTTCGGAAGGGATTTGCGCCGTTGCCTTGCCTGAATACCGAAGCAGCACGAGGGGGCGCTGGCGATAGAGGGAGAGGTCGTGGGGGAGTGTGTGGGGGGAGTGCTCCCCCCAACAAATAAAAAAAAATCGTCCACGGCGCGTGCTAGAGAAGGTGTGCACGTGCAACGCCGACGAATGTAGCGCGCGTGATTTATGGGAGAGCTTCACCCGCCAAATCTACCCGGGGTCTGACGGTGTTACGCGAGTTGGTGGGAGGCGCATAGAAAAATTTTGATTTGTCGTCATACTATTATTTTTTACAAAATAAATCTCCTGGCATTTTTTAACAATACGATGGTGAGTGTGGGGAATGGTTTGAATTTAAAAATGAAAATTCGTTTTGTTACGATTTGCATGTTCCTTCTTCTAAGCGATGGGGTTGTTGCGCACAAGAGTCACCTATTAGTCGAAAATGCAGACTCATTACACAATACAACTATTATTCTGTTATTATCCATGGCGTTAGCGTTATTGCACGAGATGAACGCCGTCTCTCAGTTTTCCCGGTAGGTGGCGTCAACTTCGCTTCCAGCAAACTACTGGAAGTCGTAGAACCGACAAGTTGAAACAGTTTAGCAGAATCGTGTCATTTTACCATAGGGCACTCATCCTAGATGGCGTTGCACATGGCGCCACATGTGCAACGCCATCTAGCGAGCAATTGATGGCAATTACAATTACAATATATACCCACAAGCAGCCCCAGGTGGGGCCTATGGCGGGGGTCAAACGACCAGTTCAGGACAAATGTGTGGTTGTCCTATCCTAACATTTAGGCTATTCCACTGTCGACACACTCTGGGCACTCACTTATATTGTCTGCGAACGCCTCAATGCGCTCAAATTGACCCTAAATCTTAATTGATTGAAACAAAAATTATTTTTGTTTTTAATTGAATTTAGTAGCTGATTCTATTTGTAACCTATCTTTCATTATGTTTCTCTTCTCTGTATTGCAATATTAAAAATACGGAGAAAAAGCAATAATAGAGACTACAAATATTTTTTATCCCAAATAACGGTTATTTTTGATAGTGCACAGCAAACGACAATGGCTACAATTTAAAACACGAAGGCGTCTGATCTGTTACAGCGAAGAATCAAACGATATCAACGTCTATTAGCCTCAGTTTAGACGTCTTCCTTTCTCAATTGTACACATCGTCGTTTGCTGTGTAACCTTTTAAAGCGCGATGAATAAAAATGAATATCACAAGCGGTCTAAAGAATCACAGTTGATTCGAACTCTTGAACAGTTTGCCATGGAGGTTCAGCCCTTCCAAATGGGGGGGGGGGTGATATGGTAATCTTGCCTAGCCTAGGCTTGATACCTGATATGATACCGACACGGAGTAATCGTGGATATCTCACAGGAACGGCTCACTCTTCTATACTTCCATTTTTAAGCAAGAAGCGTATTGGAATATCTGTCGTCCGAGAGGGTCGTCTTGTACAAATAAATTCAAGTCGCCCACATGACCTCAAAATGACGTCTTAGGACAAGTCAGACGGATCTGCAGTGGTGCAAGTATAAGGTGAGGGTGTAGCAGTGAGAGACACACTTAGTGGAAGGCTGCTGCAAAGTGATGTTGCCTGTAGCGATAGAAACGTAATTGAATCGTAAAAGTCCAAATCTCGTCGAGAAGTTAAATTGTTTCTGCACCCCCCCCCCCTCGCCCACGTCTAGCCTTTACCCCCACCATCCCCCGTATTTTTGTCTCCCACTCCTCCCACCCCTCCGACTCACGGGGTCTCCCTCATCCCCCCGACCACCCTTAAATCTTTCTGCACGTAACCCCCCCCCCCCCCCTCCCACAGCAGTTTCAGTCGTCACCAGGCACCTCTCATAAATATATATACGGCGTGGCTCATCCATTTTTTCGTCACCATACAATCAGCGCCCCCCTGTGGCTCTCCCGTTCGACAGGCGCAATCATGGAGCGCCATCTGACGGGCTGCGTTTAGCAAGGGCCATTCATGAAATGTGGTTTACCGGTTTGAAAAAAAAATGAGACAACGACTTGTGATAAATGGGGTTTTGAAATCCTGTATTTAAAGTCGAAGTCAAGCTCAGAGTGTAGATCAACGATTGAGGTTGCGCGCTCCGAAAGAGGGCGTGACCTTGTCCCGATGATGTTTGACGATGTCGTCCAAATCGTCGTTGTGAATTCGTACAAAGTGATTTTCTGAATTTTGTGACGTTTATTCCTGCAAAACGTAGAAGTTCTGTTATTACAATCCTAATAAATATAATTCCGTTTTTTGCAAAACGTCCGAAGACAGATTGTGTAACCATTGCAACTTTTACAGGTCTAAATGCGAATGGAAGTGGAGCTATCGAAGTTCCGTCTTGCATTCACCTGTATTCCACAAACTATAGTTAATAGTTAGGGAGGCAATAGTTTGAGAGAATTGCCCCTTGTCAAGTTATTGCGAAACACGAAATTTCGAAATGTAAATACTGTTTCATTAATATGCACTCAGCAACCGAGTTGTTATTTGGCCACTTAGAAGCAAAAGCCGCAAGTGTCTGGGGGAGGATTACGATTGTTTTTTGTATATATTTCCGTGTAACCAAATTTTACTAATTTTTATATAACTAATTTTCGAGTTTCATAATTTTTTTTAATGAAAAGTGATTTCCATTCACACGAGACACATTAAAATTGCTTTACTGACGTAAAAAAATACATCCAAAAATATATCCTAAAAGTGTGCGCTCGTCAAAGATAGTTCTAGCCAATCTATATAATACCTTACAAATCCCTCCCCTGTCCCCATCCCATTCCACACATACACAATGTAAATGTGCCCTTTTTTAGTATCCTGGGCATTCTGCTCCCCTTATCAGCATCCTCCCTCCCCATTTTTTCTATCGCCCGACTCCTCTTCAATTTGACTGATAAACGCGCACACGCTATGACACGTACAAATTCAGTCCCACGTAAAAGCAACGAGGTTCAAAGCTAGAACCGTTTTATACCTGCAGTCGCAAACAATATTGTTAGCTTGACGCGAAAAGTGTCTGCTAACAGAAAATACTAGAAATAAAGCATAGGAATCGAGCGCCTTAAAGTAACCACACACGAAAAATATGTAAGAAGTCGACGATGAAATGTTTAAGCATAAGTCAACAAACACGGGACTGAGCCGTGTGAAATCGACGACGAGCTGGCGAGTCTGCTTAAATAAAAATTATAAACTTAATTTTGTGAAACGTCCATTGAAAGACACCACCCTCTTCCCTTCATGAAAACCCAAAAAGATTTAGAAAAAATTAAGTTTCGAGACCTTACCTACAAGCTTGCAATAACGTTTTCAGGTTTGGCCCAATTCTCGTTAATCAGCTGTATTTGAAAACCCAAAAAGATTTAGAAAAAACTATGGTGGTTCTGTTAAAACACAATTCCCAATAACGACAAAGAAAGAAAATCGAAAACTGGCTTGGAAGGCATGAGAAGGGAGAGGGTCCATTCCGAAAAAATAGGGGGAACCGGTAGGTGGCGCGCTGGCCAAGCGCGACAAACGCGTGGTCCCGGAATCTTTACGTAAAACATAAACTGAAAAACGTTATTGTAAGCCTGTAGGTAAAAGTATTGAATATCTAAATCTTTTTAGGGTTTGACAAAGCAAAAAAGGGTGATGTCTTTCAATGTGCGCTTCATAAAATGCAGTTTATTATTTTTATTTATGCCTCGCCTGCTCGTCGATTTTACACGGCTCTGTCCCGTGTTTGTGATCGAATATTGGCTGTTTGCACAAATCCGTTTTGCTCACTCCAGTGGCCATTGAGTAGTGATATTGCTGGTCTAATTGTCTAGGTACAACAGTCAATTGGCGTTCAGTTATCGCCACCGAGTCTAGTTGTACCTTCTTCACTTCTTTGCTACAAATAATCGGTAAAACTCGTTCGAATTTATCGTAGCCGCCCGTCAGAGGACGCGTTGGCGGTATGAGTGTGTGTGGGTGGCGGGAGGGATGGTGAGTGGGTACGTGATCCACCGCGCGTTAGGCCTACGGGGCCCGCAACGACGTTGAAGTGGGAGGGAGGGGGAGGTTGGTGAGACGACGCCTAACCGCGGTACGTGATCCCGTGCATACGCAAAAACCTTAATTCCCGTAAATGATTTCAACAATTGCCGTCAACGTTTATCGTATTTCTTTTTTGGTTTAAGGACTTTGCTTCTGCTGCTGCCTTCGAATTTATATGGGCATTGTTGGCTGGATCCTCACCACCTACCACCACCACCGCCCACAACCTCAACCACCACCTCCATCTTCCTCCCCCCCCCCACCTCCCCTCCTCCTCCTGCCCCATTTGAATGCATAACTCGATCCGAAGAATCGATTTCTTAGCCGGGGCAAGGTGCTCCGAAAAACGTTTCTTCCAACAACTGTCGTTGGCTCGAAGAACTTGTCACGATGTCTTGAATTGTATGTCAATTTTTCACGAGCAAATCACTAAATTCTAATTCACCGCTGGGAGCGCTTAATGGGCCAAGAGATCGGATAAGCATCCAAAAAAGTTGGTTGGAGGACTGACTTGAGGCCAGTTCGACTGGTCCCGAGTTCGATTCCTACGCACAAATATTCATGTACTCAAATTCGAGTTGCATAAATGTCCATCCCCGAATTAGCGCAGAAACATCACGGTGACCACATCGCATCATTTGATTAAAATAATAGTTTTACTGGAACACCACCAGAGGGTATTAATAAATGCCACGCGCAAAGTCCATACTGGATAGGATTACATTTTCATTAATATTTTCAAATAGTAATGTTTATTTTTTTTAGAGAATGTTATCAAATATGAGAACGTTATTTTCGTTTAAGCTTAAAATAAAGTGTGATTAAAAAATATTCACATAGCCAACAGAAGGTGAATACATGGGACCGGCCCCTTTCGAAACATATTGTGCGTGTTGTATGGGAAAAGCAAAGTGAAGACTGCGAAAGAGGAAAAGAGCTCTCGAGTGTTGTGTTTGCCTAGTACGTGCAGCGGCCCTCCTTAAAAAAAATGCTCCTCCCGAGTAATTTAGCATTTTGTCTCTACGGCATCTCGTTGTGGCACCTGATGAAAAGCCGAGGCGCGATCTCTCGCATGCAGGCGTTGCCACGTACAGCTCCGGTTGCCATGGCTACGGTGTGGAGATAGAGATGAGGCGACGACGGGGGAGGGGTTGTTCGTGTGTGGTAGCTTTAGGACCGACTGCGCTGTTGTCAGCATTGATGAAGATCATGAAGGTGTGGCTATGTGATTGTGTTCGAGTATTTGTTTTCGAGACTTCCCTAAAAAATTAAAAGCACGAACATTATTTTTTTTTTGGAAAATGAAGTATTGTTTAAAAATCCAATGGTCTCCCCATGTGTACATGCGCATTAGGTAAACGAATGTCGCGTAACTCAAAGATAAGCGTTGTGTGCACTATTTACGTCTGCGCTGTAGATTCTGTATTTGAGGACGAGCTACGACTAGTGGGGTTGATGAGGTCAATTTTTTTTTCTCTTGCGCTTCATAAACGTCCAAACGTCTTGCGAACACGTGGAAATGGAGGAGGGGAGTGGAGTTGACTGTCCCTTTGTCGGCTCGCCACTTCTCACGGTGGATGCAAATTTAATTGAGCATCAACCGAACATTTGCCGCGACTACAACCATCTCGTGTGGCTCTGGCCCCGTACCTCCTGAGACCCGCTATTCACCGCATGTTTGTTCGTGAATCCTTTTTGTACGCGAATGGAAAACTTTCAAATGCAAAGTCAAAAACTAACCAAGTGTTCACGAGATATGTTAAGTTCACTTGATGTGTCAACCGTGATTCTGGATACATTTTAAATTTTTACTGAACATTGATCAATCTTAGTACATCACGTGACGTTACAATTATGTTTCTAAGATGCTCACCGAATCTAGGAAATTGACCTTATGAAGTGAGGAGAAATAAATCAGAAAATATAGATGTGATGTTATCAGTGATTTCATAGATGTGCTGAACTTTTCGCAAACTTAATGCTTAAATATTTTCCCCGAATTTCAGTAAATTATTGTGCGCCAACGACATAATCACAGTAAAATTAAAACAAAGAATGACCAAACCCCAGGACACGACTGGGGGAAACGACGACGTTCGAGTTGGCAAGACTCAGTCATAGATACAAAAAATGAAAAGAAAAGATTTGCGAAACACGCGACAAAATGATCGAGCTCACTCAAGACTTTCGTCACAACCCAAAAAATTGAAATAATATAAAGGAATTTTTTATCATGTTTCTGCCTAGCGATAGCGCTCTCTAAATCAGTTGCATTCGAAATGGTGTGCTATGGCGTTCAAAAAAATTAAACAAGTAAAAACCGAAAAATGGGGCTGGAAAGTAGAAAAACTCTAAAACAGAGAAACCATGCATGGTAAAAATTCCTTTATTTTATTTAAATTTTTTGGGTTGTGTCGAAAGTCTTGGTCATGAGTTCGATCATTTTGTTGCGCGTTTCGCAAATTCTTCTTTTCTTTTAATTTTTTGTATCTTACAGAGAGTTAACTCGGGCGTCGTCGGTCCACCCCAGTCGTGTCCTTGGTTTTGCCCTCTCTTTGTTTTTACACTATCCGACGACATGTATTCATTATATTTGTAATTCTACGATACACAAAATACTTTAAGACGATGCTTGTATTTTATGTGGTAGAATTATATCTATATCTATTCATAGTAGAATGGTTGATGATTTACAATAGAATGCCTTTCAAAATTGCCTTTAATCAACAACGTAAATCAAAAATTGTGACCATGGCAAACATCACCCCTGTCAACAATTTCAATCAATTGTCTCCGAATGGGGGCTTCAATGCAAATAGCAATTAATTATACTGTTAATTAGATCTGGATACAGGTAGAAATCTGACTCATTCTTAGTACTGTATCACCGAGACGGATACAGAGTCGGAATGGTCCTACCATCACCACTACAATTAAATTAAAACAAAAACGACTTCATACCAAATCTCAATATTCAAATGCAACAGGCATATTGTACATAGTAGATGTTCCGATTTGGTTGAGGATCTCAAAAGGATAAAAGATTGGAACATTACTGCAAATAGTCCCCACAATAGAATGGACTGTGTGCGGTGTAGCTAAGAGAGATCGAGGGAGTGAGTACATAGACCGGGCGCGGGTTGACACGGGTCAGGGTGGGTGGGGCGGGGGAGAAGGAGAAAGGGGACTATGCGAGCCGAGTCGGCCCCCGCGCTTTTTCGGCCGCGGTCTGAACCCGAACCAATTAGTCGTAATTAGTCAAAAGCCCGAATCTCCGCCACACCATACAGCATGTCTACGCCATCCCCCCGCCTCCTTTATAGACCTATACCGCAACCTCCTAAGACCTGGAAAGGAACTCCTGTGGCGCCACCGTGCGACCAAGAGCGATTTCAAATTTTGATCGCACTCTTAAGCGTACCATATTTATGGCTTTTGATGAAAGAATTTTTAAGTGAGCTTGTATCCAAAATGGAAGATTCAAAAGACGGAGATGCTAAGAAGATCGCATTTAAGGGAAGCATACTTTCCAATATAGCTTGTCTGGCAACACGGCCTGCATTCATTAATAGGGAGCGGAGGGGAATTCTTTTTTTCCCTGGTCTTAAGTCGGGTTCTGAATCTGGGACTTCTTTGTAGCACAACGCGGCCATCATCCAATTAGGGGGAAACACGTTTCGCGAGCGGCGGGTGGCCCCTTGTACGGGGGGGGGGGGTGGATAAAGATTCCCGGCTCTTCAACACAATATTCGCTATGTATGAAAGTGAGGACCGCCGACACTAGCGCCACCACACGTGGTACCAATTAGGGGGCTCACGCACATCAAAGGGGTCGGGTGATAGCTCATCCGCATCGAGACGCCAATATGCGCCCCACCATCACGGTACACATTAATCCTCCCCTCCACCCCGTTAGCCCTCTCTCTAATTTAGTAATCTTTATAAGAAATTATGGCTTTTAGGTTCGATTTTCTCTTATATGTATTGCCTAAGCGGTCTTTACACGGCTGACACTTCTCAGCGGGTAATGGGCAGTCTCGGCGGGTGATACGCTATGCGGATAGTTCACCATACAGTAGAAGGACCTCTGTAATACCTCTGAATGACTGAGATCCGCACGCGCATTTGACTGTGTTCTAGTTTCTTAGTTCGAATCCCGATCGGTTGGACACGGGAATTCGAATTATTAATGAATACAATAATGGTCAATCAATTTCCGGACAGGAGAAATAAATTGGAATCCGTTTGGAGGCTCGGACTGTGTAATTGATATGAGAAGATGAAGATGGTCGGGATTCAAATAAAATATGATACGCCAAAAAAGAAAAGATCTGAACACACCAAAAATATCAGGTGTGCATTTATAAAATCTTCCTCTCATGGTCGTGTACATCGTGTACACCAAAGCAAATTGATATATATATACAGTATTTGCGTGAAATCATCTATCGTGCTAACTAGGTTTTAGTGTATTTTATTGTCGAGACCAAGTTGAAAGTCACGTTTCGTCTTGAAATCGAATTTTCAAACCAATATGGAGACAAGACGAGAATTTTCTCGTCCCAAATGTGAACGGCGCAAGACTGGCGCAGCTAATTTGAGGGGCGATTGTTTCATTTTTAGTGAGGCGAGAACAGGAATTTGGAGAGGAGGGGGTTTTAGCTGAGAGGAAGTTCGTGGCAGACACGCTGCATGCGCGCGAGCACCGCGTGTACAAAAAATCCGAACTAGCGGAAAGTGGGTGGAATTGGTGAGCGCGCGCGCGTCCGCACGCGTCCGCACGCGCCCGCACGCGCCCGCACGCGCCCTCTAATCGGATCACCACCATCGTCATTTGCAAACGGAATAAATTATTAATTTCTTAATTAAAACACGCGAGAGGAGGCCATGGCATGTCATAGCACCGTCTGTACTCCTGAGATCTCGATCTCTAAACGAAACAAATGACCTACTTTGGTGCTGGATGGGCTAACGCGGATATAGGGCGATGCAAGTAAAAATGTAAGAAAAGAGGCTACCTCCCGGGAACCAACTGTGGCCAGATAACTTCCGTATAAAAAAATAGTTTTGATACTTAAATCAGTGCAGAAACAAAATTTAAATTTTTGTTGGAAGTGTTTGTTCGGAGTGAATGATGAATGAAACCGAGATGTCGAGTTGTTCTTTGAACTCACAAGATGGAGCAATAGATTCATTCCAATAATAAATAACTTTACAGCAATTTGAAAAACTAGTTCGAGCCAAGAGTCTTTGGATCTTTACAGCTTCACTCCGTCATCAATAAAGGTATGTGATGCGGGCGCCACCTGCTGCTACAACTGAGCAACAATAATATTTTAAACAAAAAAGCAGGAATAATCAAGTGAAGATGATTCGATTTATATGCTACCTCGATTTACAGTGTAAATGAAATAATAACAGATTATAATTGATAATTGTGAAAAATGTGTCAGTTACTACTGTATTTTTTTTACAATTATTGTCAATGAGTTCGCTATTCCGTCTTTCCGAGACAATCCAAAAACCACTTAAATTAATGTTAACGAATGTGCTGGGGATCAGCACAACAGGACGCATTTAGCATTTGCACATGACAGTGATTGGTACCCTCTGGTGGCTTTTAAAAAAATCTGCTGGTTTGTTGACCATTTATCGATTGCGCCTGCAGATGCACCCGCCGAAATGACAAAAGCAGCGCCACCTATCGCTGAAGCGCCAAAATTCAGATCGTATAAAAATGACAATAATGATTTGACAAATTATTTGTCGCGAATATATTTACCTGCCCCACCCACCACGGCTACGCCCTAGATCTATACTGTAGGCTCGGCCATACAGTTTTGCGCTTTATTTGCGATTCCAATAATTGCGGTGAATATCGCCGACGCTCGGTCATAGCTCTGCAGCCGTTAGGTAACCGGCGACTCGTTTGACCATCAATTATTGGTTGCGGGTTTTGCGGAAATTTGGACGCGACCAATTAATTACCACTTTTCCCCCTCTAGCTAACCGTTAATAAATTATCGATCAAACAGCAATTTTGTTGTGCGATTGTTACAGCAATACAATGTCACTCTACAACAACAAATGTTGTACTCGTTGAGACCCTATTGACCTTCGCGTAAAGCCCCACAAATGATTGACTTTGAAAATTGATTCGATCAATGATTATTGATATTAAATATTGATATGTGAAATAATGGTGCTTTTAGAACCAAATATCCCGTGCCTAAAAATAAAGTGGTCGGACAACAATTATCTCCCGTCAGGGTGGAATTATTTCGAAAATTAATATTCATCCGGCCTACGGATATCATATTGTGTTCCATGTTGCGAATTAATTAAATTAACTAACATTTATTCCGAATATCTCAAGGGCCTGTGCGACTGATTGATGTGGAGCGAGTGTGGCCTGCGCATCATTGAATGCAAAAGACGGGTTTGCCTTTCAGGAGAAATGTTTAACCACATTTTTTAAATTGATTATCAAGAAATTATTAATAGGGAAAATTATTATAATAGGTAAAGCAAACAGTCATCAATTCGCAATTAAATTACTAGACAATTATACAATCAAATATTGATCAATTCTAATTAAAAGTAGTCGTTAAATATATTAGTATTAAAATTGAATTTGCCGTTCTGTTTGCCATTCGTTCGGCGCTGTCCCGGGCACGTAACCCAATAAACGTGTATAATATGTAAATATAAGACGTCCTACAAAAATCCCATTCTAAAACACTTTCAATTTAAGCGAAACATGTCAAATCAGAAAGTCAAATTACGGCATTTTCGTTTTCGTGACTCGATTGCTGCTATATTATTACTACTACGAATACGGAATTACTCACTCGATTTTAGTGGACATATCAAACGACGTTTAATCCGTTTGCCCAACCCGCCCACAGATCTCCAATACACAAACATCGTCGATACTTTTGCCAATTCGGATGATGCAAATTTATCCCCGCCCGGTTACAAACTACTATACACACTGAGACTGAGGGGGGCGGAATACATTTGGCCAGCGTTTATATACTTGTTTTGTTATCGTTTAGCAATTTGTCAAATGAATTGGACAGATGTTAAACTGGACGTCAATAAAATGTAAAATAGCGATCATACCGAACGCCAGTAATTACCATAAGCCAATATCATTTATAGATGCAAATATGCTGTTCAAGTAAGTACTTATTGAAACACTATGGACCATGACGAGTATCATATACAATGCCACCTAGCGGATAAATATAAAATATAGTTCAGAATCGCCAGGATTTGCAATTGATCGAGGAAGGACCATTGTAAAATGTCATTCTAATGTACCTGGGATTACTTTCTTCTCCAAAATATTCAATAGGGGGCGGGACTACAATATATTTTGAAAAATTGAATGACATCTGAAGACGATTTTTACTTATACTAAATTTCATTCCGTTATCGTATTTAAATCAAATACAGAGTGTTGGAAACGTCTCTGTCTAATTTTCAAATTGGGTATTGATCAATGTATCCGATGGGGCCTCAAATGTAACAAAATCCATAATCCGTTCATTTTCTTTTCAAATTAATTCACAAGTTATGGGTGCCGACTGGACCATATGGACCAAAGATTACGTGACTAGCGTGAACACATCACACTCACCCTGTTTGAATGGCTTGGATCCATCGTGTCCTGGCGAGTGGTCACCGCTGGTCGCGTTCGGCTGTCCTCCGCCCCACCCCGGGTGTTGGCCGTGGGGGTGCGGCAACCAGGCGGTTGGTTCGGGCCGCCCGGGACCGCCGCCTCCGCCCCTCACCGCCGCCACCCGGCCGTTGAACTTGCTGGGACTCAGAATATCGTCCACAGAGAAGGGCGTGTGTACGTTATGGTGTTGGTGTCCTCCCTCGTGGTGCTGGTGGTGTACGTGTCCTGGTGGCGGTGGGCCCCTGACCACCGCCACCGGCCCCTCGCTACCCTCCTGAGTGCCGCCGTCTTTGGGAAAGAGACCCGGGACCGGGTGGAGATGCAACTGGTGGGGCCGGTGCGCCACCGGATGTCGGAGGGGCGCCACTTGTAGTGGGGGTGAGGGGGGTCCTGGGGATCCCGTCGGCGACCTGGACAAGGGGGTGCCGTTCCGCGGTGGTGATCCCGGTGATCCTGCCAGTCTGGTGTCGATGTTGATGTCCGATGGCGCTTGAAGGTGGTGATTGGATTGCACGATTGGGGGCGCCAGTGTCTTGATGGGTGGCGCCGCCTGTTGGGGGATAGCGCGATGGAGTTGTAGGGGATGGTGGGCATGGGGTTGCCGTAGGGAATGACCAAGGTTGAGGTTCAAGAACGCGCGAGGCGCCACCATGGTCGGGTGTTGGAGGTGATGTGCCGCCGAATGCTGTTGTTGGAGTGCCGGATGGAGGGCGTGGTGGAGCTGCGGGTGCAGGGTTGGCAATCGTGATTCGTCCGGATGGGTCGTGGCGGTGGCGCCCGATAGAAGGAAGCTGCCGCGGCGGGCTTGCAGTTGGGCCATTCGATGACGGCGCTTCCGTTTGGCGGCCAGGTGGCGGTGTCGTCGTGCCTCCGTGTCATCCGACAGTTGCCGGAGGTGGGCGGGCGATCCGGATCGCTCGTCGGTGGCAGCGACGTCCAGTTCGTCGCCGGCGTCCGTCTCTTCTGGTAACCGCTGGTCGCCGTCGGTCTCGCCGAACAGGGATAGTCCGCGCATGCCATTTCCGGTTCCCTCGTCCTCCTCTGTTTCCGGCCCGCGTCGGTGGTGGTATTCACCGTCCGACACCGACATGTCCGAGTCGTTGTCGGAGGTCGGATCGTCGTCCGGCACCACCGTACCGTGATTGGAAGAAGGCACCACGGACGGCATGGTTCGGTTGCTGCTGCCGCCGTCCGGCTGCCCAGTCAGGGTGGCTGGGGAGGGCAGGCGACCGGCCGCCGGCGCCAACGGTGCAGTGTTGCCGCCGGTCATCATCATCATAGTGGCCGGCGCGGCAGTGTCGCCGCTGGACCTGTGCTGGTCAGCAGGTGCTGAGTCTGTATCGGAACGAGCGTCGGCGCTGACATGCGTTTTTACTTGAGCGGAAACGAGCGCTCACAAAAAAACAATTTTATTGTTATAAACTGTTCTTCACATTGAACATCGATTCAATCCACATGACTTTTGCAGGCGAAAATAATTTAGAAGGGTCGATCACTGTTCTGATTTATAATTTTAATAACGCCGAAAATAAATGAAACACCAAAATGAAAAATTTATAATTGAATTTCACATTTCTTTTTTCATATATATTCATGTCCAATTTCTAAATCACACTTTTAGGTGAGTTTATAAGCGATCTTCAATTATATTTACCGGGTTTCACAAACTTTATGAACGTTGGGTTTGGCAACAATCGTTTAGGTCCTTTGTCTCTCCCGAAATTATTAGAGGATTAAGATTGCAACTTTTTAGCGTAAGAAACAATAAGGTTTCATCGCCAACGTTTTAAGCATTCATTTTTAAGTTGATCTTTCGTTTTGGCCGGCAATTGACAACTATTTATTCTACGTCACCTAATGAGACACGATCGTTCATCGATCAGACATAATCGGATCGCCCAATAACATAAAACAACTTCATCTTGTTTGGGATCGTGCACTGTGCCCTAAACCATCGGACTGTTGAAATTTGTATTTTGTAATTACCGAAACGCCACAAATAATGCGCCGTTGAACTGCAGCTGCCGGATTATTAGGTGATATAATTAGCACATTGGGACCTCTAGCTCACTTCCATGCAGCAAAGTGCGCCCTTTCGGTAACAGCCCTTGCAAAAACCAAGAGCCCTTTCGTCACTTTCAGCTGACAAGGCTTGATCCTCGACGTGTGGTATTTCGGGCCGGCGCAACCGGTAAGTTTTCGGAGATTGGCCTACTTTTTAGATATTGTTTATTGGTGTCGGATTTTCTTTATTTAGTAGGTGATCACTTATAATGTCTCTGGTGTCGTATTCGAACCCGACATCACCGTAGCGCAAAGTTCCTCGACACCACCTCAGAATTTAAAGAAACGTAAACAGTAAGACACTTGTCAGCTGGGCATTTCAAAGAAGTGGATTTCCGGACTTCTTGACAGTTCCCAATAGTCCGTAACGCACTGTCACATTAACGTTGCACACACACAATTAGAAAACAGAATTGAAAAATCAAACTTCTGTTTACCAAAAATTCAGCGTCCACGATCGCATCGTTCAGCTCATTGTTCCAGTGGTTCGCCGAAACTTGGGCGGTCAGTCTGACAACCGGAAAGGCCGCCTCACATCCGGTTTTTGGAGACGCTGCCACGTGTGGCGATGAATGTCCACGACGGATGGGTGGTGGTGGTGATGGTGGTGGTGGTGGGTGTCACTCGAAATATCACGGAAGCCGGGTCAGCGAAGGCGACGAAACGCGCGGACGTCACGTCACTGTCAACGCCGGCAGTTGAAATGGGGACCGGAAAGTCGGGAAGACGCGGCGGCGGTTCGCTGGCGTTGATTTCACCGCGTCCGGATTGCGAGCTCGGTCCCGTGCGGTGGCCGTGGAACGGCGAGGTTTGAACAACGCGGGCCGTTGAGCGTGTGTGCGATTTGCCGCGCGCGTGCTTCTCGCCCCGACTGGAGGGCCCCAGCTGGGTCGGGAAGTGATGACGACACGGACTTGGGACTCCGCCCACCTCACGCATATTGGTTGTATTTTTTTCCGCTCTCATCTCTCGCTTTCTCTCTATGTTCCACACACACTTCTCTCTTGGCATCACGCTGCCTCTCTCTCTCTTATGCGTTGGTGCTAACCCTACTCGCGTCCCTCCGTCCATCCTCCTGAGATCCGATCGGTTAGGTTTGGTTTCCAGTGCAGGAGAAGTTTATAGTTTATCACATCTAAGGACCCGGCTCACCCGATATCATAAACATGGGGGGGGGGTGGAAGGGATGCGCGATATTATTCTAGTAGCCCTAAACAAGCGATAGTTAACTCTCTGCCAGCTCTGTGGTAGTTTTGCTTAATAAATTCATATCTCATGAACGCAGAAACATAAAGCCCTGAAATAAGTTGCGATAACTTTCGAATTTGTGACACTACAGCCGGTGTAAATTTCATAGTGCTAAGGTTACGCCGTTAGTTCCTCAAATCTGTGAGTTGTCATTGATTAGTTATAGTAATATTGAATTTTTGGAATGTCCTCCGTGAAGGGTTATCAGCGTTCCTGACGGTAGATTGGGGTTTGGTGATCCAACTGTGATAATTTTAGCTTGCTGTGACGGCAGGTTGAAGACTAAATAACCTTGAATAAATTACTGAATGCGCACCACCTAATGATAAAAGCACAGCGTGCCCATAGTTTTTATAGATTCGGCTGATTTATTTTTGGCTTAATACAAAATGATAGATCCAATTAAAGAGTATCAATATTGATTTGCTTTAATATTGTTTTAATTCATGTAATATCATGGGACTCATGCTCTAAATATAAATTATTGAACGGAATAATGAGAAATATAGACTTTAAAAGGTATCCATGGTATAAAAATGTCCAACTTCGATAATTATCAATACCAATTTATTTATGTTTACCGATGCGGACTAGTTCTACGATTTTTTACATCGATCCGCGGCCTCAACTACCATTTTCTCAAAGAAAATGAAATTTTCACATTTTCAAGTCATCCAACGAGCATTTATCATTTTGCGTTTGTTTATTTCGCAATCTCATCCTTCTACAGAATCTCTGTACATCGTTCCGGTTTCGGCGATTTGTTTTTATGTGCATCGTGTCGTGTGATATTTTGTGCATAAACTATTGAAACAGAATAATGTTTGTAGGGCCAACAGGGATTTAATTTAAATAGGATTATTGTTTTATAAATCGCAAGCAAAATTGTTTTTAAACCATACAGCACGGTCAGTGATTACTCTGCTGCAAGGATACCTATAAGCTGTGATTTTTAATTTTAAACAAATGGGTTTAAAAACGAATTAGTGGATGAATCCTCACACAGGCCCCACCCGTTGACAAATGAGCAGTGTCGGATTAAACGAGGATCATTGGAAGGTCCGGGGATCTATCGGAACTCGGCGCGGTGTCAAACATTCGGCCATGCCGCCTTATCTTTCACCATTTACCGCATGAAATTTTGTTCTAAAATCATGTGCAACTACTTTTTCGGTATAGAGTGAGGCATTCGCACTCTGTGTGGAGGCCCACAAATCATCACCAGTCCCTCCAGTATCGAACAAACGAAAGAGCACAGTGCCGGGAAACGAACCCGCGGGACCCTCTCACCGAAAACCCCAGAGAGATTTCTTAAAATTCAATGTTGTGAGTGTAAGAAGAATATTACAAATAAAGAGGCAAATAATCAACTGTAATTACCATATGCATAAGACAAGCTCTCCCGACACTACAGCGCTATATGTGAGCTGCCAAAAGAAAAACACAACTAAATACAACAATGCATATTTGATAAGCAAAGGAATGTCCACAGATTAATCCTATATTATAAAACTAAGAATTGGATTTTGGTGTTCGGAGCAAAATTTCAGAACGGCTCAATGAAATCGCA